>OZ038390.1:16274407-16554407 GCA_964036045.1 Eutreptiella sp. 'Long Island Sound 2002'
GGCACCTGTTCACCTGTTTGTCCACGCAGCCACAGGATCTGCTCCCACAAATCTCGATGTCCCACCTCCCCTGAAGACGTGCGCCATCCACGCCAACGCAAGCGCGATGACCACTCCGTAATAGCTGTGAAAACACACTCTGAACCACCATCAGCCGTGCTGCTCCCTGATGCAGCAGCGCATGCAAGACCCCCTGCAACCCCCACCCCTCGACTGATGCTCTGCCGTTCATGTGGCGGGACGTGTGCCGCAAAGTTTCGGGAGTCGCCCCCCCATACCACACGCCGTAGCCGGCTTGCATTCCCCCCCCGCACCTTTTTGGGCGACCCATCCTTGTACGCCACCGTCCACCCCTCTTGCACAAACCCTTCCAACTCCCACAGGAGCCGTTTCTTGTACTCTCCCCACTGGAGGCGTTGCTTGGCCATAGAACAGTGGAAAGTTCAGCAATAGGTCCCCACCGACAGACCTATGCCCTCATTCAGCAAGTATCACGCGGCGGAGCCGCGACACACATTGTTCGTGCTGTCCAGCAAGGCGCCGTCAGGCGCCACCACACATTGTCCCATCGGTCCAGAAAGGCGCCTCTGGCGCCACCTCCGGTTAGTTTATGGTCAGGCACGTGCCTTTAGGCCACGTATCAGGAAGTCTTGATTACCCTCCTGCCCTTACGCTTCCGGCTGTCACTGACATCCGTACTGTAATCTGTGTCCCACACCCCCATGTTACCAAACTCCTGCGCCCTCTCCCGTGCCCGATCACTGACATCAGTGGAGAATCCGCCCCCGGACAGCTCTGCTGATGACACGGACAACACCTCTTCGTCTTCCGACGTCCCCGCCCCCGAATCCTCCCCTGTGTCCGGATCGGATAGTGGCTCGGTTTCTACCATTGGTTCCAACCCCAGCTCGTCCCACTCCGCGACCCTGCGTCGCTTGGATAGCGGCAACAGATTGTTTGGGTGTAGTTCTCTCCCCCTCTCCGCGAGCGCATCTGCCGCCTCGTTCCCCGGCACCGCCAAATGTGAGGGTACCCATCGCAGTCGTACGTCCCCACCCGCGGACTCCCGCAGCCACAGGATTGCCTCCCACAGGTCCCGATGCCCCACCTCCCCTGTTGAGCAGCGCCAGGCATGTCGGCGCCACTTGGGCGACCACTCCACTACCCCTTTATACACGTACTCGGAGTCCAACACCACTACCATGCGTTCCCCTGGTCGCCGGTCCTGGAGCGCTCGCAGGACTCCTCTCAACTCCCCCCGACTGATGCTCTGGCGCTCGTGTGCCGGGACACAGGCATGACAGTTGCGGGATGAGCCCTCCCCAAACCACACCCCATACCCTGCCTGCATCCATCCCCTTACCCGCTTTGCTGACCCATCGGTATACACCACCTCCCACCCTTGTGCCTGCATGTCCCCCAGCTCCTTCAGCAGTGTCGCCTTGTACCCCCCCCACTTTGCCTCCTTCTTTTGAAGCGGATCGAGCTGCGTGGATGGCGTGTGGGCTGTTGTGGGTGCCTGAGGCGCCTTCCAAAACATCGTCCGGGACTCCCCCCACGCCTGCAACTGTGCGATGAGGTGCTGCAGATCCGATCTACTGCATGTTACGCTCACTGCGCCAACTCTCCAGCCCCGCCACCCACAGCGCCACAAAGTCATGCAGGGACACCTGTTGCCGCTGATATTTAACCTCACAGCGCAACCGCCACTGTGCCCGCAAGCCTGCCCATAGCACCAGGCCTTGCGTGTTTTGGAGGGACAACAGAGGCTCGTCCAGCAGGAGGCGACTCGGTTCCAGTGCCCCCCCCTCCCGCTGTACCAGGCCAAAGGCCTTGTGTACCGTATCAAACATGAATCCCGAAAAATAGCAGTTCTTCAGCACATGCCGATGGTCTTCCAACCTCCCGTCCATCGGGCACAAATTCCCCCCCAGTCGTTCTTGTCGCACTCCTACTGGCAGCTTGCGCCAGAGTACCCGCTTTATGAAATCCAAGTCCCATTTTGGGAGATGTAGTTTGTTGTAAACGCGCCACACGTCTGGTGGCTGTCGCGCCTTGGGGCGCGTGCGCTGTTGCAAAAAAAGCAGCATGCGCTGTTTGGTCCACTGCACTCCCCACTGCTCTGGAGGCGTTGCTTGGACAAGGGGGGGGGGGGGGGAGTGGCCACGACGAGGCCTCTACATGCGGAGGGTGATGGCTCCGCCCAGGCAATTCCCCCGGACCGGTCGCGGTGCTGGTGCACGGGCGGCGAGTTTACAGAAACGCAGAGGGTCTGGGAGGGAGGGGGGGAAGCAATGACGGGAGTGGAGAGGGTTGGACCTCCGCTGCCCTCTCATGGGACGGGTCTGGCAGGGAGCCGTTGCCGGCGTGCTCCCCGGCCTCCAGCTCCATGTGGAAGCCGTCGTGGAACGGGATGTAGTCGGGCACGAGGAATCGATAGAACACCCACGACCGCGTCAGCCGCTTGTGGTGCTTGACCTTGAAGGTCAGGCCGTGGAAGGAGAAGCCGCAGCCTCTTTCACACACGTGGCAGCTGTGGCCGCAGCTGAAGAGGTCCTCCATCCCGGTCCCCATCAACTGCCGCATACAGGACGGAGGAAAACAGGGGGTTTAGGGTTTGTTGGCAAAAAAGTGTTAGTTACACTCACCCAGAAAACTCCGGCGCGTGACGACAGTTGGCCAACAGCGCCGTGCTTGGCGGCGGTTGGGCGGTTGCCCAAATGCAGCAGTTGCCACTGAAATGGCAGCAGTTGGCGGTCACGAGCCGGCGCTTGGCGGGAACCAACATGTTGCAACTGCCGGCGCTTGGCCAGTAGCCGCTGGCCCGGAGGGCCGTCGTTCAGGACCATCCAGGCCACAGCTTAACGTTACAGGGGGGCGGGGGTGGAATGGCTGCCCCGCTCCTCAGCCTGACCCCCCCCCCCCCCCCGGGGTGGTGGGGTGTAATGGGCGCGCATGCCCAGAGCGAGAGCGCGAGTCCTGTAGCTTAGGATGTGTTGCATGAGTGCAGAAATGGTATTTACCCAACAAAGATTATGAGATTCTGGCGATCTAAGGAGTGATTTTGGTATTGGCGCTCATGTCCGTTGCCTGATTTGCGTCGGAGATAACAGCCAGAGTCATGCCTTACATGGGGGGTCGACCAACTCGTAGAGCGCCCAAAACGGAACACGAAGAACAAGAGCACCTCAGACTTGCCAAAAAACTGTCCCTGATCAGTCACTTACTGATGTGAGGTGTAGTGTAGTATTTGCTCTGAAGCCAAATCACCAACACTGTCTGAGAAATCAGAATCATCAGACTCACGATGCCTCATGCGAATCACAACAAGAACCACTCTGCCAGTAAAAAATAAGAGTAGCCTTCCCATCACACAATCATAGCCTCAACCCACAGCAGACCCAGGCCTGACTCAAACCCAGACCCACACCCTGAAAGTTCCATCACCCCACCCGAGCGGGGGGAAGGGGGGGGGGGGGGGGTTGGCCAAAAGTGGCTGACGGCCAAAGCGGATTAGTGGCGGAAATTACCTTTTCCCCGAGGGGGGGGGGGGGGGGCAGGGTGGGTTGTGGCCTGGGACTGTCCTTCATGGCATTGGCTCCTTAAACACAGCATTGGGTGGTCGGGGGTGTCAATGCACGCCTGGTGCCCAGTACCATGCCTTTGGTGTGCCCTGCTTTTCGGTTGTGGGGTGGGGTGGAGGGTTGGGGGGGCCATAAAGGCTGAGTAAGTGTGCCGGTTGGTAGTTCCGGGTGTGCGCACCGGTTTGGGTGTTCATGAGGAACTTGGCGCCATGGCATTTGGGGGAGGAGAGAGTGGGTCAGGTATCCCTCTGCTCACGCATCCTCTGCCGCCCCTTAGCGACAGTCCCACGCCGGCGCCGCCATTCAGCCATTCCCATGATGCCACTGAAGTAGGGGGGGAGGGGGGCATAGGAACGTGCGATATTTGGAAGGGCGAAATTTGGTGCGGAGAAAACTTGGTACCAATTCTTAAATACCACAGCAAAACTTGGTACAAAATTCTATTGCCTTCGGCAGTGCACCTCGAAGAGAGGCTGACAGTCAGCCAATCAGTCAGTTAGTCAGGCAAGCAGTCAGTCAGACAGTCAGTCGGGCAAGCAGGCAAGCAGACAGAAATACACAGTTTGGGGTTTTGATCAGTGGCAGACTCGGCTATCAACAGCGGGGAAAGAAACAACCGTCGGAACAAGCGATGGTCCAATGGTAACGCAGCCGACCGCCGACACGGAGATCGGCGGTTGGAATCCCTGTCGGCCCACCGCCGGCAGCGCCGGTCGACCTGTCAACTCTACTCAATTTGACCCTCGTTCAAATCCTTCTGAGCACAAACTTTTAATCCCCCCCCCCCAAAAAAAGTGATATCCAGTTTCAGGGGAGAGAGGCCTCAGAATCGAAAAATCCAGTGGGAGATCGTTTTATTGGGCAAAATAATGATTTTACAAGGGGTTGGACATATCATGCCTCGGGGTATGCTACGCGAATGACCACCAAAAAGGGGGGTATACGACGCCTGTGCCTGTGCTTGATCTAACAACCTCTCTTCGAGGTGATTCCCAGTTTGTGGCACAAGACCAAGCAACACCACGACTGTTGGCTTCTTGATGCTTGCTGTTGTTGCCTGGAGGCTTCTGAATGCTTGCTGGTATTTCCTGCCAAAGGGTCCCTGTAGAGTAGACTGCGCGGGCATGTGTGTGCACACCAAGAGCGCTAACAATGACACCTAGAACACCGATTCTTAAACACCGCGGCAAAATTTGGTACACTTTTGTCGCGCCAAATTTAGCCATTCCCAATTTCGCCCATTCCTAATCCCCCCCCCCCTCCCGGTATGTGGGAGCGGTGTCCCCCAAAAACAAAGACCATGTGTGCACCTGCGCCGACTGCGCCCGGTTCCACGTCATGAACTGGTCGCCCTCCTGCACCATCAGGTACGCGTGGTCCAGCATCAGCCACACGCCTAAAAACGTGCCCCGGCCCCTCGGGATCTCCACCAGCGGCACCAGCTGCATCATCGACGGCCGGTACGTGTACATCACCTTCGCGTGCAAGTGCCCCACGCCCCCGGAAGGCACGGCCCGCTCCACGAGGCGGATGCGGAGCTCGCCGATGCCGGTGATGAGGAGGGACACGTTGTGGGCGAAGGGCATGGGCACCGTGAACCAGTGGTGGTTGTCCCCTTTCGGGTCGTCGGGCAGCCAGCAGGGGGACTTGTGCGACCGGGTCAGGGCCGTCAGCTTCGAGTATTCCTGAGCGACCACCCGGAGGCAGGGGCAGGACAGGCGGGGCAGACAGAAGGGCTGGAACAAGGCCCAAGAAGACCGGGGATGATATTCCCGCCACTGCCAAGATGGTTGCAGCTCTTATTTTACACATGGAACGGGTTTTCTTACAAGTGTTTCCTGCATCGGAGCGCTGGTTTCTCTTCTTCCCCCTCCTCTTTCACTCTGCACGTTCCAGGAACCGCACAACAAGAGCTGTACCAACAGGCAGACAAAGAGAGGAGGGGGGAGGGGAGGGGCGGTCTGGACATAAAAGCTTGTGCACCACAAATGGCCAAACCAGATTTTATCAATGGTAAGTTTCGTTCTTTCCCAAGATGGTCACTTTGGTATGGAGGGGGGCCGGGGCTCCTCTTGCGGTTGTCGGCCGTCCTAATGCATCCTTGCAGGTAGAGACAGGGGAGAGGGTAAGGGAAAAGGCACCGGGACATAGACAGGGGCAGGGGTCGCGGAAGGCGGCACGGCGAAGGACAAAGGCAGGGGCAGAGGCATAGGAGGAGGGCAGAGCTGCGCAGACGCAGAAGGGGCCGAGGCAGGGGCAAGCGCCAGGGTAAGGGCGCAGGCCAAGCCAGCGGCAAAGGCAGAGGCAGCAGCAGATACAAGAGGGGTTCACGTGCGTCGCCCTACTCCTGCCGCGGTCCAACGGGTTCATGCGAGAAGGTGCTTGTCGTCCATTCGGCATTGTGCAGGCGCCCACTCAGAACGACGCACTCGTGCACCCACGTCCCACGCCCCATGTCCAGGCGACCGCATGCAAATTGCACCGGAGAATCGAATACTCACGGAGGATACTTACGGAAGGGGACCTTCTGAGTACCTTTGTGGGTCAGCGGCCAAGCCCGAGGCTGGCTGCTCTCTGCATGCCCCTGTTCTGGATGGGCCGTAGGGTGGGGGGGGGGGGGTTTCAGCACCCCCAAATTTTGGTGCCTTGTGTACAGTTGCAGGAACCACCGTCCTTGGGACACAGGGGGAGCCTTAAGCGCAGTGCGCGTGCAGTGCAACTATTTGGGCGTCCGGCCGTACTAGAGACCCATACTTTGAGATACTAGGGGCCCCTAGGGGCATCATGGTGACCCCTAGCGGAGGTTTTGACTTCTGATTTTGTCCCCCTTTGTTTGGGTGTGCCAAAGGTGATTGAGCAGATCTTGCGGGTCGGCAAGGGTAACCACTTACCAAGGGATGAAGAAAGTGTAATCATCCAGGATGGGCTTGATGGCCAACCATTCTCTGAAGGCGGCAGTGAAGCGCCAACACTGCAGCCTGCGATTGACCGTTTGCGCCGTGAGAAAAGAGAGAGAGAGGCCAAGAAACAAGCAAAACATGCGCAGCAGTTCCTAGAAAAGCGGCAATGCACACTGGATGCTTTTTGTGTTGCTGCGCCCCCTCGGGCCGATGTGGCTTCGTCCAGCTCCAATCTCCCTCAACCCTCTCAGTCCTCGCAACCCCCTGTGGCTACACAATCTCAACCCCAATCCGATTCTAACCGCAAGGGAAAGGAGAGAGCCCCTTCCTCACAACCGAAACCACGCATGTGGCAGTGGGGCATCGTAAGGAACATGTGTGTGTTATGTTAAGGGAAGGTAGTTTGCAACTTTCTTGAGCTAGGGCAGTTTGGGTCACCTAATTCTAAGGGCGTTTCCAAGGGGTGTGCTTGGGGGCTCTTCGGGGGGAACATAGTCTAAAAGTAGCGCGCAGTGCGCGTGCAGTGCGCGTGCCGTGCAAAGATTCCCCCACACAGCGGATAAACCTTCCCCCCAAAAAATATATCCCCTGGGGGATATATGGTGGCCGGACGCTCAATAGGGCCAGGGGGGGATATCATTTCGGGGCCAGGGTTAGGCTTAGCCACCCTAGGGGGGGGGGGGGGTTAATTCAGGGACCCACCCACCCAGAATTTTGGCATACCCACAGACCGACAAATGTCCCCCCCCCCCCCGGGGGGGGGGGGGGTCTGACACCCACCCACCCACCCTCCCACCCACGTACCCAACTCCAGCACAAACGACAAAGCATCCTAGCCCCTTTATGGGCGTGGGGCAGACACAAGAACTGTGGGGTTCTAGCGTTGCCCCCTTCGCATCCAGCACAAACGACAAAGCATCCTAGCCCCTTTATGGGCGTGGGGCATGCACACGTGATATGCAATGACATGTAAACACACCATAAATAAACATGTTACACGGAACCTGCAACAGAAGAAAGAAAGAAGTGGCACTGGCTCGATAGACCCAAGGGCCCCCACAAAGTCCCACCCCACCCTGGGGGGGGGGGGGTGGTTGGACACCCACCCACCCTGAAATTCTGCCAGACCCCCCCCCCCCCCGGGGTAGGGTAGGACCGACACTAAGCAAAACCCTGCAGAAGGTGAATCAGAAAAGCCGTTGTGTACACTGTCTAGGGCGTGTAGTTCAAAATCGGATGCGGAATCTGAATCCCCCATGCAACCAACACAAAATGAAACTGAAAGCAAAGCAAAAAGAACATGCAGAACCCCAGCACCAAATAATATCCAACGGCTGTGCTGCGGTGTTGAAAACGTACCCTGAGTTTCTTCGTGTTTCGTTTGCTTGTATTTGGGAAAAGGGGGGACAGATTTTGGCAAAACGCCATTAAGCCAAGGGGGGAACATTATTTGGGGGGGATAAATGGTGGGGGGGGGATATAATTTGGGGGGGGGTTTACACCAAAACAGCTTTTGGGATACGCACCGGGCACACAAAATCATGCTTCGGGATACGTAGGATACACAAGAAATTCTTTTGGGATACGCACTGGCATGAAGACTGATCCTGACATGCAATGCACGGGCACCAGTACCTCCCTACTGAAAGAAGAAAAATGTTGGCTGTCGACCCAGGGAGCAAGAAGTGGCCCGGATCGCACCAAAAAATTCGGGGGGGAAATTGCGGTACCAATCTGAAAAAAACCAAATTTCCCCCCTGAAGTGTTCCTGTGCCGAAAAATCCCCCCCCCCTGTGATGTGTAATCAGGGCCCCACATCCACGCCAGCATTGTCGAAGCGGCTGCAGCCGTCCGGTTGACAGAAGAAGGGGAAGAGAAACCCCAGACCCGCCCCCCCTCGTTGTAGTGCAGCCCTGGGTAGATCGTCGGTTGGGTCTGGCACCCCCCAGCCCTTGCTTGCAACTGCACCCCTTCGAGCTGAGCCGAGCACTACAAGGAGGTGACCCGGTCTGTCAGATTCAGCCCCATGGGGTACGGAATGGTTTCCCCTTGCCCTCAAGCCTCAGTTCCTGGGCCCACCCAACCACCCATCCAGACCTGAGAACGCACCCAGATCCCTCCCCCTCCCTGAGAGAATGACTCCTAAATGCATTCTTTGCAGGAAAGAGGATGTAGGTGAGGGTGTGGCTCTGGACGCAGCTGAGATGGTGGCTGAGGCTGCGGGCTTCGTTCCCTCCTCCGGGGACATGTTCGGCCCCCCATTTGTGGGGGGGGCGGAAGGGGGCGGTAGCACTCTTTTGGGGCGTTCTTCACCCCTTGGAGGGGGTGGATACACTGAAAGGGGGGTTTTATGGCCCTTTTTGGGGTGTGGCCCTCAGAAGGCAGGGTGTTTGCGGCCACAATCCTCACTGTGTGGTTTACTGGAGCTGTCCACAGCCGCCCCCGCCAATAAGGGGGGGGGGGGAGCAGGGACCCCCCACCCTAGTGGTGCCGAGTTGTCAAAAGGAGCCCTGGCCGTCGACCGTCCATCTGCACGCACCCGCACTCACCTGCTCGATGTCATGGCTCAGGCCAAGGATGTTGCCGGAGGCCGTGTCGATGCTCGGGTCGTCGCAGGGCGAAGGCTTGTCAAAACAGATGCGGGTGCGGGACCTCTCGGGGAAGTAATGGTATTTGGGGTGGTCAGGGAAGCACAACGCCGTGATGACGGTCCCGCGGCCGGGGGGGCTCTGGAAGTCCCACGCCACTTGGCCTTTCGCGTCGCCCCACAACCGAATCATCGTGGTATTGGCCCCGGCCTCGGGGCCCACCTCCAGGGCCCCTGCTTTGCTTTCCAGGACCGCGGCTGCTGCCTGGACACACAACGGGTACAGCATGCGGGATAGGGCACGCCGAAGGCAAAGGGGATGTTTCTGCAGAGCGCGCGCATGGCGCCCAACAGTAAGTCAGCTCTCCCGTACCACCCTGCAAGCCACCCACCACCGGGGGAGCTATGTCCACAGGGCAAAAGCAGCAGATGGAAAATTGACAGCAGTTCAGCATTTTTCGAGGCATATATACCAAAATTTATTTCAATATATACACATATTACCCCTCTCTCCATAAAATCTAGCTAACAACCAGCAACAAGCAAGCAACAAGCAAGCAAGCACTTCTCCTTTCCATTTTGGCCATCACACCCTCTCAATGCTACGGGCTCTACTCTACTCTAGCCATCCTAGACCCTAGGTGGTGCCCTTGCCAAATCCAAGATTTGGTCTCAAAACTCAACGGTGGCACCCTGGGGCGGTGGCGCCAACTTGAAAGGTGCCCTCCCAAAATTGCGCATTTTGTGCCCCGAAACAGCCTTTTTTGTACATATATATCCTCTCATCTACACCCTTCTCCCCAACTCTAGGTGACTCCACAATACGGCTCTCAGGTACGTGAGAAGTGTACAACTTGGTGCGCACATGTGGCGAAATGGGCTAAACTAGGTCAAAATGGGCTCAAAATGGACATAACTATCCCTTTTGAGCGCCCCAAGTGGTCCAAGATCAGGAAAAACACGTTTTTGACCCATTCTTGACACGTTTTTGCTCACAAAATGGCCCATTTTCAAGGGTTTTTGGGACTTTAGATGGGCCAAAATGGCTCAAAACAGGCTCAAAAATGGGCTGGTTTCACTTGTTTGTGCACCCCAGGCGCCCCATGATCACTTTTGGAAAAACGCGCCTTTGACCCATTTATGACCCATCTTTGGTCCCAAAACAGCCCATTTTCAGAGCATTTTGGGACTTTTCACAAGCCAAAATGTGCCACCATGGGCTCAGAATGGGCTACAAATACTTGTTTGAGCATCCCAAGTGGTCTAGGAACAACTTTGGAAAAAATCATTTTTTTCACCCACCGTTGGTTTGCACTGTGCGCGGCCCGTGCTGCCCTCGGGCTCCACCAAGTGACCAGGGATGCAGGGGTCTAGGCGTCTCGTTGGGCGATTCTAAGGCTTGGAAACCACAAAAAGTGGGGAGTTGCGGGTGGACTAGGTGCCCTCGGATTTTGGATTTGACCCACGTCGCCCAAGATACGGGCCGTTCTTGGTTTTGGGACTGGTTGACACAAATTGCGCACAATTTGGGCCTTTTTGGCCATTTTTTGGCTGTTTTTCGGACATATTGTGGATTTGGAGGGCAACAAAAGCATGGGGGCCGCCGCCAGCCAATGTGTGACCCCGAGGGGTGTGCGACTGTTTTGGGGGCTGTAGGGGGGGGGGACACCCACCCCCCTCCGAAGGGGGGGGGGTGAACCCCCCCCCCTTCGTTGACCCAAACCCAGTACTATTCCGTCAGGCACCTCCAAGCGCGCGAACAGACAAAGCTAACAAGACGCACTCATGATTGTTTTGCTGCACTGCAGCACTTCCAAAGCAGTACTGAATGTTGCCTTGAGTTTGCCCAAGGCTATCAAATGTCTCTCAGGCTGCCTTGGGTCAGCTCTCTCTCCCCCCTGTGGAACTCGGTTACCCACGCATGGTCGGTGTAGTGCTCTTAGTAACTGTCCATGCAAAACGGGTTATGCCGGTATCCACTGGCCCACAAATCGTGTCTCTTCCCCTTGTGACAAACCACAGACATATATTACTACACCCCTCTCCCCTTAAATCTAGCTAACAAGCAAGCAACAAGCAACAAGCAACAAGCACTTCTCCTTTCCGGTTTGGCCATTGCTCCGCCTCATCGCTCCGGGCTCTACTCTACTCTAGCCATCCTAGAGCCTAGGTGGTGCCCTTGCCAAATCCAAGTTTTGAGCCAAAAACTCACCGGTGGCGCCCCGGGGCGGGGGCGCCAAGTCGGGAGGTGCCCTCCCACAATTGCGCATTCTGTGACCCAAAACAGCCTTTTTTGGCCCAAAACGGCCCCGAAACCCAGTCAAAGCGGGCAAATGACAGCAAACGGTTCGTACACTCCACGTGCGCCTCGATTGCCTCGTGAACAAGAGAGACGGCCCCAAAATGGCCAAAAATGGCCTAAATGTGCGTTATTTCTGTCAAACACGCCCAAAACCAAGAACGGGCCGTATCTTGGGCTATGTGGCTCAAAACCGAATTCCGAGGGCACCTATTCCACCCGCAACCCCCCACTTTTTGTGGTTTGCAAGCCTCAGAATCGCCGGGGGTCACAATGATGCCCCTAGTATCTCAAAGTATGGATCTCTAGTGTAGCCAGACGCCCAAATAGCTGCACCCCCTAAAAGGCCACCGGTGGGGCATGGGTCAAAAAAGATGCCTAGCGCGCGCCCGGCGCGCTAACACCCCCCCTAAAACAAAATCTCCGGCGCCTCTGGCACCGGCAAAGCACATTGTTCCGCGTAACAATTTTGGGGTCCGTAGAGGGGTCCCCCCCCCCCCCCCTTTGGGGTCGGGTCCCGACCAGGATCGGCCCCCGTGAACAAAAGGCTCTTTGTCACGAGGAAGTCAAGGCGCACGTGAAGTGTAAGCAACTGTTTCCCTTCGTTTGGCTGTTTTGAATGGGTTCCACGGCCGTTTTGGGCACACACAGGTTGTTTTGGGGCAGAAAATGCGCAGTTTTGGGAGGGCACCTGCCGACTTGGCGCCCCCGCCCCGAGGCACCATCATTGAGTTTTTGGCTCAAAACTTGGATTTGGCAAGGGCACCACCTCGGCTCTAGGATGGCTAGAGTAGAGTAGAGCCCGGAGCGACGAGACAGAGCAATAGCCAAAATGGAAAGGAGAAGTGTTGTTGTTGCTTGTTGTCGTTGTTGTTGCTGGTTGCTAGCTAGATTTAAGGGGAGAGGGTAATAATATATGTGGCACGACACGCCCCCCCCCCCCTAGGGCCCCACCGGCCGGGCTTTGGTTGGGGTCAGGGACCCACGCCCCCTATTTTTGGGCCGGGAACTTAAAAAAAAATAGGTTTCAAAGCCCAATTAGACATTACTGGGGCCCAGGGCAAAAATTTCCACGAATAGGGTGTTCTTACCGAGTGACATCATCCCCCAAAACAGCCCCCAAATCGTAAAAATGGCCCTCCTCACCTCACAAAACCCACAAAAACCCCAACCCTAAAAAAAATCATACCTCCCTCTGCATCTCTTCTCGACCCTTTTGCTCTGCTAGGGGGAGGGGAAGGCCCAACACTACCCCATCTTACCACTTTTTTGGCCCAAACTTGCATATTTTGCTATTTCGGGGTATGTGGTTAAGACCCTACCTTTGGCGATGCCATACCCTATTGTTAGCCCTACCCCCAGGTTTGTGTGCCTAAATGCTCCACCCCCACCATCCAAAAAGATAGTTTGTGTGAACTCATTAGCTGAGCGTTTGGACTGAGTAAGAATCTGAGCAGTCCTGTGCACGGGAACACACTAGTTATTGCGGTCACCTTGGCCACCGGGAAAATGGGTCGAAAATAGCCTAATTTTTGCGGGCACAGCGCACAGTGTGCCCCCAACCCATAGGGCACATGGAGGGTGCGCTGGCCCTGCACGTGCCGTGCACGCAGTGACAAGAGTAGTAATCGTGCGTTGGCACAGTTGAGGGGCTGGTGTGGCTTGACGATTTGTGTGCCTCAGATTTGCGGGTTTGAAGCAAGAACCGTGCTCTTTGGGGCGCATCCCTCCGGTGCGTGGCGCTTTTCTCGCTGTGCCTGTCACCTGCGCGCAGGGTAAACACTTGCCCGCAGTGCCAGTGTGCGCCGAGGCTGCGGCAACCCATGGCGCACGCTCACGGAGTGCGTCCCGGTAGATATGCCCCTGTTGTTGCTGTCGCAGGATTGGCAGTTTGATGGGGGATGGAATCCCCAGAAATGCGTGTCGATATTGGTGCTGGCGGTAGCGTTGCCTCTGCGTGCCTCCTGCACCTGGGCAGGCCAACATTAGAAGAGAGGAGGGAGGGGGGGAGGGGTCTGGGGCCCAACAGGTTGGGTACCAAAAATGGCCTGATCAGATTTTCCCTATTGTAAATTTCGGTTTTTCCCACTCAGGCCACTTTGGTCTGGGGGGGGGGTCCAAGGGGGGGGCTCCTCCCATGGTAGTTGGCCGTTCTCATGCCAGCCTGAACCTGGGGGAGCACTCGGTTGCTCCCACTTGCCCTCGTAGTTGCGCCCCGTCAAGGGCTCTCCCCCGGTATGCCCCCCAACACAGGATTTCTGCATCTGCACGTTTCGCCAAGTTGGCTCCTCCGGTGCTCCATGTGCGCACCGCACAGGGGCAGGCACCTGTGCACGGGCCTGGTCCGCGGCGTCGCCAGTGTAGGTCGGCACGTGGGCCGGCGGCGGGGTGTAGTACTGGTGGTAGGTGATCCAGTACGCAAGCTTCACGTACTGGAACGGCGCGTTCTCTGCAATCTCTTGGTGTAGGACATGCAGGATGTTCAGTGGCAGGTTGCCCTTAATCCACGCGACGGTGATCAGGCACCGCCGCCGGAAGAGAATGGGGGCATACGACCAGACGCCCGGCTGCTGCTTGTTCTTGCGGGTCTGTGGGGATTCACAACAGCAAAGTGCAGCATGGCACATCCAGTGTAGACTTTTGTCTGGTCCATCCTGGTCCTTTGTGACGCACACCTTGTTTTCTGGGATACACACCCGGCACAGAAAACTTTGCCTGGGGTATACACAAGATACGCACCCGATGCACAGGCTCTCGGGCAGACTGCCCGGACTCCGCGCCCGTGCTGCAGGCCACAGTGTTGCCACATGACCTGACGGGACGGCCAAAGACCCGGACCTGCAGTGTTCTCTGGTGCATAGTAGTGCCGTGGGAACTGCCACGCCCAAGCGTCCCAAAAGAAACATATTATTCTGTAAGTGAAGGTGGTGGTATACACACTTAGTCTGCGAATACACAAATTGGGGCACACTGGATCTGCAAAATTTTTTTCTGGGATCCTGGAAGAAAGACTGAAGCAGCGTAACTGCAGCAGTGCAGATGAAACGCCTGTGAGGGTACGTCTGCCCGGCGCGCGCCCGGCATCCAAATCAATGTTCCGGCCCTCTATCCCAGCGCTTTACCCCCAAACATCACTCCCTCCTCCAGCCTGGCTACCTAACCCCTGCCGTCTTGGGGGCCCACATGTGGGCGGAATGGCGACATCACCCCTGCCTTCTCGGGGGTCCCCAACACTGAGATAAAAAATGGGGAAAAAGGGGGACAACTGGGGAAATAGGGGACAACTTTGCCCGGCGCGCTAATGTACTCTCTGTGGCAAAGCGATGCAGCGAGGCTGCTGCAGCGGACAGTCAGCGGGGCTGCACCTGGGCAAGACCGTGGGGCTGAAATGGCGCCTCAGGGGCACATGCTGCCCCTCAACATTCAACGGGACCAATGAAACACCGGAAAAGACGGGGGCAGGGCAGGATGGGGGAGAGGGCAATTCACGTGTGCACACGGGTAGGCACAGGCTGAGCAGTGGTTTGCATCACCAGCCATTGCCACAAACCCCAGCAAACACCAGCAAACACCAGCAAACACCAACAAACACCAAATAAACACCAACAAACACCAACGAACATCAGCAAACACCAATAAAAACCAGCATACACCAACAAACACTAATAAAAGTCAATAAACACTAACACACACCAATGAACACCGATAATCACCATTGAACACCGGTAAACACCAGCAAACACCAAAAACACCAGCAAGCACCAACAAACACCAATAAACATCAACTAACATCAATAAACACCAATAACGACACTCATAAACTCAGATAACGCAGGATTTGCATTGTTTCTGCTCTTGAAAATAAACAGTGTCCAGTGCCGTTTGACCTGGGACTCAGCCGGAAATGGGGTCGTGGACACATGCATTGCACCTGCGAGTGAGGGAAGTTCGCGCCCGCCAAGGGCCACGGGAACATGGCTTTCTCATCCCCGAAAGTCTTCAGTCTGGGTACCTGCACCTCCTCGCCGTCCACGTAGACGTGCCACTCGACGTTGCTGTAGTCATCCAGAAACCAGACGGACTTGACGCAGCCGGGGCCGTACACCGAAAGGACCACGAGTTCTCGGCGCCCATGATTCTCCTGAAGGGGCAGCAGAGCAGAGGTCTGCTTTCCACAAGAGGACTCCAGGGGAGGGCGGGTCTCAAAAATCCGATACCCCAGGTCAAGGAGTCATGGCTTACAACCACCGAGGCACCTGGAGATTCGTAGGTGTCCCTTTCAGAAACCCAGAAGTCACATCAGGACCACTGGGGGTGGGGGGTGTTCAGTTCCGTTCCGGAGCCCAACCCCTGCAGCGTGGGCAGGAGGGTCCAGAGGGGGGCCTTTGCAGGACAGCCGCTTATGGACAGGCACAGGGTTGAGTGGGCACTCAATGCATGATCGTGGGACTCTATGTATGCATTGTGTGCCCGACAGGTCTTGTGTCGGCCGATGTTCGTTCAGCCCATGATTGTTTGGCCCATGATCAGGCTGCATTGTTTGGACTTGCATGTGCTTTCCAAAAAAAAAGGAGGTCCAGAGGGGGGGGGATCAAATTTTTTCAGGGTTTGAGGGCATTTTGGAATTCCCTGTTCCATTCCTAGCATTTTGAACACACACAAGTCCGGGAGGTAACGTACCCTTTTGCCATTCACCACAAATGTAGGGAAATGGGGTAAACGGGGGGGGGGTTTGTTGGGTTGGGTCAAGGCTTCACCTGGTCGCCAACCCACTGTCAGTGGTCACAAGCTGCAAAACGAAAAAACACCATGGCATCACATTGTCCCTTGGGCGAGGCCATAACCCCACCGTGGTTTTCAGACGGGTTGAGATGAGCTCAGGTGGATTTAGGTAGGGCTCACACACACTTAGGTAATCCGACCCACCTTCCCCAACAATCAATCAAAGAGATGTCAAAGTGGGGACATACCCAATGGCACCCCCACCCCCAAATTGGCTAGGACGGCGCAAACGTCTGGCACACACCTACCCTCCTGCACACTTTGACGACCGAGTGGTGTGCCGAAAAACCGAGCAAAAACATACCGTTTTCGGGACCGCAAAAAGATTGACACGCCCCTGTTAAAAAAACCAGTCTCAGAACCACCCGTTTTGTGTAAAATCAAGGAAAATTGGCCGGGGAACGAAAAATCTAAATTTCAAAAAACAGATGCCTGGAACCCAAAAAATGCAATCAAAATGGGGGAAATGGGGAAAAGAGTACCACACCGTGTGGGTAACTGCGGTGCCATGCACCGCAGCCAATACCCCTCCACAAAAAGGGGGGAAACCGAAAAGTCTCAAAAGTGTGAACCACCTAAGGGGAACCGAGAGTGTCGTTGCGAAATTTGGCAACAACACGTTTGTGTCGTTGCCAAATTTCGCAACGACACAAGCGTGTCGTTGCGAAATTTGGCAACATCACACAAGAATTGGCGAAGTACATACACGGGATATCATTGCAATGTTTGTTGAAGGCCACCTTTGCGAGATCGGGCAAACAGAGATACTATGTATTTGCGAGATCTCGCAAACACATAGTATGTGTGTTTGCGAGATCTCGCAAAGACACGTACTGTGTTTTTGCGAGATCCCGTAAAGACACGAAGCATGCCTCTGCGAGATCCTGCAAACACAATACACATTGCACATTGCGTGTTTGCGAGATCTTGCTAAAGCACGCTTCGTGTCTTTGCAGGATCTCGCAAAGGTAGCATTGTTGCCCTTCTGAAATCTAGCACTAGCAGGAGACTTGCCGTTGCAAATTCACAATGGCAACAAATTGGGTACTCTTAACATGTTGCCTTCATGTGTACACACCTGCCAAGTCGCATGCATTGCTTTTCCTAAGGTTTGCAAAGTGTGAGGGTACCCCTCACTTGGATTACCGCCATACAATAGCTAATTGCAACCTGATTACCATGGTCGCAAATAAAGTCTTCAAATTTAATGTCCTAGACTACTTCCCTTGCCTACCACCTCGTTTGCTGAGAATAGACACTGTTCACCACCAATGTGAGGACTTTGACCGCTGACTATCATGTTGACAAGCACGCTATTTTGCATGAAGGCAACGACTCCTACAGCAATGGCTGCCAGAACCCCCACAAAAGCATTTACGTTTGAGGTGCATTTAAACAAAGAACGCAGCGTGCTTGTCAGCGTGATAGTCAGCAGCATATGCCCTCAGGGTGGCGGTGGACGGTGTCCTTTCGAGACAAGAAAGGAGGTGCCAAGGAAAGCCATGTGGCAGATAAATTTTGAATATCATATTTGTGACCATAGTGATGAGGTTGCAATTAGCTGTTGTATCACGGTAATCCAAGTGAGGGACACCCTCACACATTGCAAACCTGAGGACAAGCAATGCATGCAACATGAAGGGTGTGTACACATGAAGGTAACAGATTAATCTTATCCGATTTGCTGCCATTGTGATCACCACATTAGCAGGACTCCTACTAGTTGATTTCGCAAAGGCAGCAGTGCCACCTTTGCAAGATGCTTTGTGAGATCTTGCAAACACATAGTGTGTGTGTTTAGGAGATGTTGCAAACGTGGCCGTCAACAAACATGGCAATGATATACCGTGCATGTACTTTGTGAATTCTCGTGTGTCGCTGCGAAAATTTGCAACAACACGCTTGTGTCGTTGCGAAATTTTGCAACGACACACGCTAACCCTAAGCCATGCTTTGGAGCATGCCATTGCTAGATTTTGCAATGGCATGTTACACCACCAAAAAGGAAGCCCCCAAGCCAAAATTGAAAAAGGGGTTTTTGGATGACCGGCCCTATGTGGGGTGAAAACGTGCCACACGTTTCCGCCGTCCTAGATTGGGGAGATTAAAAAAACCCCGCCAACCCCTAGGGCGTGTGCATCTAGCCCATGTGCCTCTAGGAGAGAAAAGATTCCCCGGCGTCCCAATCACGCTCGGGCACGAATCCGGGCTGCCAGGTGAATCCCAATCATCTTCGGTGTTTGATGTGTTTGAGCCGACGATGGCTTTTTTGTGTTCTCAGAAGAATGCCACTCAGATAGCCTGCCAGCGTAGAACAATTTAAAGCAAAATGAAGCGTGCCTTCCCCTATGAGCTGCCACCCAGTTGGGAGCGCAAGGGCGTGGATGGACGCCCAATCTACATTGACCACGTGAATGAGTGGACACCCCGGACTCAAACTGGGGTCCACTCTTTTTAAAAACAAGCACATGACAAGGCTTTAACACCCTGAAACAAAATTGTATGACCAATGAAAATTTTATGGCACCAGTGCCGTCAACATTGACGAATCTCTGTCAAATTTTACATTTTCTCTATACCGAGTTGTATCTCAAAAACAGAGTTCTAGCGGAGTTTGAAACTACCCCCCCCCCCTTGTCCAAGCACGCCAAAAGTCAGAAAAACGACCGTCAGACGGGCTCATGTGCTTAGCCATAATCCAACCACGGCTATCACCCCCGGTATCCCACCGGCAGGAAATCATTTTTCGCATGTTCCGGAAACGTGGCGAAGCCGCGGCCATCACTTGTACAAACTCGCGCTTAGCTATAATCTGACGATGGCCGTCACCCCCGGTATCCCACTGGCAGGAAAACACTGTTCATTGGTTCCGAGAACGCGGCTTAGCCGCGCCTACAAATTGTCCAAACGCGGCGCCGCCATCATATGTGCGTGCACATCCTGTGCATCTGCCCTCCCGCCCTAGCGGACCAAGTCACAACGGCTGTTGGCATTAAGAAATGTCGATTATCATGCGCCCTCATTTGCTTTTTGCGCTCCCTTTGCCAAACACTCACATTTGTGCTAAACCCAGACCCCTCATTGTCAGAGCTCCCCTCTTTGCACGAGCTCCCATATGAAGATGGGGTCCCCGTCATGTCAGCGGCTGAAGACAGTCCCCCTCCCCACACTGGCTCATGGGCTTAACACACCGGAAGCTGTCCCCTGATGATTCTGAGGACGACACATTGGTGCGCATCATGGACCCTGTTCCATCTTTTGTTGTTGGGGTGCATCTCTCTGCCAGTCTCCGCTAGCTCATCTGCTTTATCGCCCCCCCCCCCCCCACCCGCATATGGGATGGCGTCCAGATGAACTTCAGCAGGGCCCCTGCGTCCTGCCGCAACTTGAAAATGGATCCCCACAAGTCTCGGTGCCTAGGTGTATACCAACGTCCAATGTTCGGCCTCCAATACCTGTAACCATTTGACCACCCCGTCCCGACACTGGCCCCATTTTTGTTCCTTCAAGTCTGAAGGCTTCGCGCTCGTCCTTTTGGGGAAAACTCCTGGCGCCGGGACTTTTTTTTTAACATGCCTCCACCAAAGCATAGAAACAGTTGATCCAGAAGGTGCTACAGGTCAGGGTGGGAGAGCGACATATTCGGATCTGCGCGCCATACCTCCAGGATACCCATCTAGCGTGCTACAAAATTATCCAGGGACGGTTGCCCCCCCCTTGAAATTCTATTGCCTTCGGCAGTGCACCTCGAAGAGAGGTTGACAGTCAGCCAAGCAGTCCCTGAGCTAGGCCAGCAGTCAGTCAGACAGAAACACACAGTTTGGGTTTTTTGTCAGTGGCAGACACAGCACCAAGCCGTGGGGACTGATTTGCCCTGATACCCAAGCAGTGGCCGAATGGTAATGCAGCGGGCGGCGGAGTTTTTGGTCGGCGGTTCGAACCCCGGTGAGGTGAATATGCCGCCGCCGCCGCCGCCGCCGCCGCCGCCGCCGCAAAAAGAATGCGCGGTCCGGGAATCGAACCACCAACCCTGATGCTGCATCCTGCTGCGTTACCATTCGACCAGTAGTTGTACGACAGCGTTCTGCTTCCCCACTGCTTGGAGCCTTGTAAGCGAAAACTTTTGACCCCCCCCCCCACCACACACCCCCCACCCCCCCCCTCAAAAAAGTGATATCCAGTTTTTGGGGATAGAGGCCTCAGAATCAAAAAATCCATTGGGGGATGGTCTTATTGGGCAAAATAATGATTTTACAAGGGGTTGGACATCAAATATCATGACCCCAAAAAAGGGGGGTATACGACGCCCGCGCCTGCGCTTGATCTAACAACCTCTCTTCGAGGTGATTTTGCTTCACAACGGAGAGCCCACTGCGCCTTGAGCGCCGCCCATAGCACCAAACCCTATGTGCTCTGAACCGACAGTGTTGGCTCCTCTAACAATAGTCTGCTGGGCTCTACCCCGCCCCCCTCCCTTTGCACTACGCCAAATGCCTTGCGGACGGTATCAAAAATAAACACCGAAAACGTGCAATGCCGAAGCACGTGCTCGTGGTCCTCCAGCCTGTGACATAGGGGGAGTCTTTGCACTGCGCGCGCACTGCGCGCTACTTTTAGACTATGTTCCCCCCGAAGAGCCCCCAAGCAAACCCCTTGGAAACGCCCTTAGAATTCGGTGACCCAAACTGCCCTAGCTCAAGAAAGCTGCAAACTACCTTCCCTTCACATAACACACATCATGCACAACTGGAAAAGCCATGAACAGCGCATTGGTCGCCACCCTCAAGAACACAGAACTGCCTTTCTGTTCCACTTGTCTTCGAATCAAAAATTGCTACAAATGCAAGAGTACACGCACGTACTCATGCAACTCCGTACCGGATCCCCTCCATATGTTCCTTACGATGCCCCAGTGCCACATGCGTGCAAACAAGTGCTTAATGTGTGCCCTATAGAAACCATTAACATCATTGTACTCCTTTTGCCGCTTGGTCAACGTCTTTCGACCGATAAATGGCCATGCCACATGGAGGCGCCCCTTGTGTGCACCATCCATGGAGCCAATCTCATAAGCCATACAATGTCCCTTCACTTTCCTCAACAGCACCGGAAGGTTGGGGCCCAAAAGAGGGCGGAAATGCTACATCAGCCTTGCATTCTCGGGGGTCCCCAAACAAAGGGGGACAAAATCAGAAGTCAAAACCTCCGCTAGGGGTCACCATGATGCCCCTAGGGGCCCCTAGTATCTCAAAGTATGGGTCTCTAGTACGGCCAGACGCCCAAATAGTTGCACTGCGCGCGCACTGCGCTTGAGGCGCCCCCATAGGGGGCATAGTTGACTACCCACGCGGTGGCCCATCCATCCCCCAATGGGTAGTTTTTTCCACAATACTCGTCGGATGAAATCCAAATCCCACTATGGCAAATACAAGCGGTTGAATAGCTGCCACACTTCTGGCGTCTGTCGTGGGGACTCTGCTGAGCTGAGCTGCATGTATAGTAGCGCGCGCTGTCTTCCCCAGCCCGCCCCCCATCGGTCCAAGGCAATACCTCGTGCCCCGTCATTTGGGGCCATGGACTATCAGCGAACATCCTAGACGCCTATATCATACGCCATTTTGTATGTGTATGCAATGGCAAAGTGTTTGCACTGCGTGCGCACTGCGTGTGCACTGCGTGCGCACTGCGTGGGCACTGCGTGCGCACTGCGTGCACATTGCAGCGAAACCCACCCCATGCCACCTCTGTATAACACTGCAAAGCAACAAAGCCAACAGGACACACATTGAACCACTACCAACCCGGTACTTTGATGTACCTGTGAACATCTCATTTAGTGTTGTAGAGTACCACTATGCAGTTGCAACCACTGTAACCCTTGTAAGCGCCATCGTGATTACCTACTTCATAATCAAAGAACTGTCCGTGCATTCGCAAAGGACCACGTTGATCCCAAATCGTAACATCCGCCGACTTTCCCGGCATAAGATCACATATCCATACTATATTCCCAAGGTTGTCCACGGCCACCGTTACCTTATAAACATGGCCTGTGTACTTGGGATTCAAGAGTACATCACATATACACATCATCCGAACAATTTGAGCGAGACATATAGGCACAGTTGTCCCAACTTGGAATTTGCCGAAGAAAACAGAGGTATTGGAAGGTCCTCCTGGGACAACAAACCTTCCGCGCCATACTTCATGCAGAATTCCTCCGCTATAACACAATCAACACCAATGAGGTTGACATGTTTATGGAGTTGTGAATATACTTCCCAAGGCTCCTTGGAGCACCCAACGGAGCACTGATCAATCCACCAAGCCACATCTTTGGGGTCAAGGTCAGCGTGTGGGAGTCCACATAATCCACCATCCATCTACAACGAGGAACATGCAAAAAAGGGGGGGGGGGTGAAAATGGGTACAAATGGGTGAAAATAGGTGATAATGAATGACAATTCAAATTTGTCATATCCTGAATGCATAAGAAGCTTAAAAAATCCTACTATTGAACAACAAACCTCCGCAAAAGGGCCAAAACTAGGGTTCAGGTAGTTACCGACATACAAAACTTTGCACCGCGTGCGCACTGCGTGGGCACTGCGTGCGCACTGCGTGCATGGCATTCCCAATGCTATCCAAATGCTCCAAATGCACCACGCCTGCCACCACTAACTCCCACCATCGCAAGACACCCTTTCTCACCAGTCGTGGGCACACATATGTCAACACTGTATCTCCCCTGAAAAATACTGAATGCCAGATGCCCATTTGGGGGGTACACCCCCCCCCCTCTCTGTACCCGCAAGTATGCTCTCAGTGCTCCTTGCAAGAAAGAGGGTTTTTTGATGTTTACCGGCGCGAGTTGGATATAAGGTAGCGTCACTTCGTTGAGCACCAAGCCTACCCGCCCCGCCCGGTATTGAAAACTTTCCACGTGGGACGCATCATAAACATGTGGGTGGCATACTGCTGTGATGAATGAGTGTGAGTGTACCCACAGGGCGTAGGACGCCAAGGGAGCATGTGCCAGCCACCCCTCCCTTTTGGTCATGCTCGGGATTCCCACCGTAAGGTGCCGAGAATTCAACCCTAAGGCCACGCACTGTATCAAATTCAGTTGGGATAGGACTTTGTCCGTGGGCTCGTGGGCCCGCGCTGGGCCCGCGCTCATGTGCTAAGACAAGCCTGTGCTTGCGCGTGACGAACGGTACCAAAAGAACGTATGTCGCTGCAAACCTGCCTCACCTGAACCACAATTGTTGCAACAGGGCACTACAACACTAATTTCAGCATGTTGTGAGAATCCTTCCCGCCCATCACGGACATCAGGAGCTACACAAGAGCCCATTTCAACTGGCCCCATGCACATTTTCATCCCCCCCCCCCCCTGTTCCAGACACCCCAACACAAATGCAAAACCACTCCACAGCAAAACTGCATGTTGCCTGTCAACGGGACTTGTTTCTGCAGAAAACACAATGTCTGCACTGCTGCACAAGCGTTTCAGTGTGTCTTGTTGTTGTAGCAATTTTCTAACCATGGAGAAAACACAACAAAAAAAACACTATGTTACGGCACCATGTTTTTGTTTGCCTGTGAATAATCGCCACTAACCGACAGCGTAAGTAGCCGAATAGATGGCGAATGAGATTTTGCCATCATGTAAGAGGAGTATAGGCACAACACTGTCCAAGAACCTATGCTATATACCCATGAAAACCATGATCTCATGAGAGCACTAAATGCAGTAAAACACAATCCATCTGAAGAACCACATGCAGAAAATGGGCGATATAATAGCGATATAGCAATATAAATCCTACCGTCTCGGGTCTGCAAAGCGAAGAGGACTGATGAGACTACATTAAGCATTCTCAAAGTGGAGATTTGTTTTTTTTTTCACACGAAACCGATGTTCCACCAAGTGTTTGAGTCGAGAAACATACAACAGTACATGTGAGGCTCTTGAAACACCTTTGCTCTAGTACTTGTGTACAATGTTGCAAGTATTGGCCTGG
Source organism: Eutreptiella sp. 'Long Island Sound 2002' (assembly GCA_964036045.1). Taxonomy (NCBI): domain Eukaryota; phylum Euglenozoa; class Euglenophyceae; order Eutreptiales; family Eutreptiaceae; genus Eutreptiella; species Eutreptiella sp. 'Long Island Sound 2002'. Next base: position 16,298,587 of record OZ038390.1, read on the forward strand.
TATTCCCAGCAGTACAAAAACTTTGCTCTGTGCGCACTGCATGCAATATGGCCCTGCCACGCCCCTGTCCACGGCTCCTCCCATCCCTTCCTCAATCACCAGAGGAACACTCCTCATATGCCATCTCCTTGCATTGTGTCCATGTCTCATGCCACTCTCATGTCCCCTCCCCGTGCCCCCTATCGCACGCTTCCTTGTCTTGCGCCTCCGCCTCATGCCTCCCCAATCATGCCCCATCATCTTCACACCTGGAGGCCGAGGAAGTGATTGTACTCCGAGTTCCGCATCCGACGGTCATATGAGGTCTGAAACTTTGCCTGCACGTCCATAGATGGGAACATGGCATCGGCCAGTTGTGCATTGAAATCCCATCCAGACCAGGTCCTTTGGGTCAGCCACTGCGGACCCCCATTGCAGTGCACAGGGAACATGACGAGAATCAGGAAAGCAGTGCACCGTATGAGTCCTGGGGGCATGCACACGTGCGGTGCTTGGATTGAGGGCTGCGGCATGGCAATGAGCGGATCGTCACGATGGACTGCAAGCGGACCGGCCGCAAACACAGGGGGCGGCTACAGTGCGACTACAGATTGAGTTGCGTGTCAGCATGACGGAGGAAGAGGTCTGCAGCTGCCATACATCTTCATTACTACAGATCAGCATTAAGAATTGCACAGGGATGTGTAAAGGGCGTGATTGCTGGGACAGGGTGCAGCCCTGCAGCCCACCTTACCTGACATTTCATCCCTAGGGGGCCATGCGTGGCCATCTGCCAGTCACCCTGCCCCGTCCACCTCCATGGTTCCCTAGTGTAGGTGCGCTGGGTTTTGCCAAAGGAAGGCGGCTCACCTTCCTTGGAACGACCCACACGTTCCACCAAAAGAGCCCCCCACCCCGCCGCATAGCGACCCCCCCCCCCCAAGAAAACAGCGCACACGACACCTAAGAACCTCCAGGGGCGAGAGTCACACACAGCACCCCTGTGCAACCCCGCACTGCGCCCCTGCACAGCCCCATGCTGCGCCCCTGTGCAGCCCCACGCTGCGCCCCTGCACAGCCCCACGCTGTACCCTTGTGCAGCCCCACACTGCGCCCCTGTGCCGCCGCACGCTACGCCCGTGCGCAGCCACACACAGCACCCCTGCGCGACCCCGCATTGCGCCCCTGTGCAGCCCCACACTGTGCCCCTGCGCAGCCCCACACTGCGCCCACGCGCAACCCCGCCCTGTGCCCCTGTCCCTGCACAGCTACATGCTGCGCCGTTGCGCGGCCCCACTCTCCGCCCCTGTCCCTGCGCAGCCCCACGCTGCGCCCTTGCGCAGCCCCATGCTGTGCCCGTGCGCGGCCACACTCCACAACTCTGCGTGGCCCTGTGCTGCGCCCCTGCGCAGCCCCATGCTGTGCCCTAGCACAGCCACCTACTGCGCCCCTGCGCAGCCCTAGGCTGCGCCCTGGCGCAGTTGCCTGCTGTGCCCCTACGCAGCCCCAGGCTGCGCCCCAGCCTAGCCACACGCTGCGCCCCTGCGCAGCCCCGCACTGCGCCCACACGCAGCCCCACGCTGCGCCCATGCGCAGCCCCGCCCTGTGCCCTTGTCCCTGCGCAGCCACACGCTGCGACGCTGCGCGGCCCCACTCTCCACCCCTGTCCCTGCGCAGCCCCACGCTGCGCCCCTGCGCGGCCACACTCCGCAACTCTGCGCGGCCCCGAGCGGCGCCCCTGCACAGTCCCGCGCTGTGCTCCAGCGCAGCTGTCTGTTATGCCCCTGTGCCACAGGGGCCGCCGCCAGCCAATGTGTGACCCCGAAGGGCGTTCGACAGTTTGGGGGGCTGTAGGGGGGGGGGGGGGGGGCTTCGTTGACCCAAACCCAGCACCTTTTCTGTCAGGCCCCGTCTAAGCGCGCAAACACACAAAGCTAACAAGACACACTGTGACTGGTCATAGCTCATGATTGTTTTGCTGCACTGCAGCACTTTCAGAGTAGTACTGAATGTTGCCTTGAGTTCGCCCAAAGGCCTTCCCTTCCCCTTGTCACAAACCATAGACATATATATGTATAGAGAAGCGAAGGGAGGGGAGGGGCCTCAAGCATCGGAATCATCCTCCCACTCGTCGCGTGCCCTCTTGCCGGTACTCTTGGGGCGAGCACGCTTCTTTGGTCGGGCTGCTTGCGATCTTGTGACCCAGCAGGCTGCCGGCCCATCAGACATGGATTCCGATGGCACATAGTCACTAGTGCCTGACGGGGCACTACTGCCGGAGGATGCACTTGTACTGGAGGAGGCATTGGTGGTGGAGCTGCTGCTACTGCTACTGCCACTACTACTGCTACCCTGGTTCGGCCCACAGAGAAGAGCAGGGAGAAGAGTGGGCAGGGCCGGCGGCGCAGCAGGCTTTGCCTTCGGTGGCAATGGGGCCCAAAAATTGTCAAAGGCTTGCAACACCTTTGTTTTCTCTTCGCTGCACCCGGCATAGTCATGGGACACACCGGGGTGCTCAAGCAGGCTCCCATCAGCCAAGGTCCGACCTGGAGGCCGGGTTAGCGTCAAAATCCTTTTTTGTGCTTTTCAGCCATTTTTGAATTCTCCACGAAATTCTGAGTATTTTGAGTACACACACATAGGGTCGAACAAAAAAATTTCTCCCTGCGTATGCCTAAAACAAAATATCCGGCGCCGACAAGGCACATTGTTCCGTGCGACAATTTTGGGGTCCGTAGACCCCCCCCCCCTTTGGGGTCGGGTCCCGACCAGGATCGGCCCCCGTGCCCTGTGCGGCCCAACGCTGCGCCCCAGCGCAGCCCATGCTGCGCCCCTGCGCAGCCACACGCTGCGCCCTTGCGTAGCCCAGCACCGCTCCCTTGCGCAACCACACCCAGCGCCCTTGCGCAGCCCCATGCCGCGCCCCTGTCCCTGCGCAGCGCCGCACTGCGAGCCTGCGCAGCCCAGCACTGCGCCCCGCGCAGTCACACACGGCGGTCTTGCACGGCCCCATGCTGCACCCCTACTCCGCCCCATGCTGCGACCCTGCACAGCCCCACGCTGCACCCCTGCGCAGCCCCGCACTGCGCCCCTGCACAGCCTCGCCCTGTGCCCCTGTCCCTGCGCAGCTACACGCTGCGACGCGCTGCGCCCCTGCGTAGCCCAGCACCGCTCCCTTGCGCAACCACACCCAGCGCCCTTGCGCAGCCCCATGCCGCGCCCCTGTCCCTGCGCAGCGCCGCACTGCGAGCCTGCGCAGCCCAGCACTGCGCCCCGCGCAGCCACACACGGCGGTCTTGCACGGCCCCATGCTGCACCCCTACTCCGCCCCATGCTGCGACCCTGCACAGCCCCACGCTGCACCCCTGCGCAGCCCCGCACTGCGCCCCTGCACAGCCTCGCCCTGTGCCCCTGTCCCTGCGCAGCTACACGCTGCGACGCGCTGCGCCCCTGCGTAGCCCAGCACCGCTCCCTTGCGCAACCACACCCAGCGCCCTTGCGCAGCCCCATGCCGCGCCCCTGTCCCTGCGCAGCGCCGCACTGCGAGCCTGCGCAGCCCAGCACTGCGCCCCGCGCAGCCACACACGGCGGTCTTGCACGGCCCCATGCTGCACCCCTACTCCGCCCCATGCTGCGACCCTGCACAGCCCCACGCTGCACCCCTGCGCAGCCCCGCACTGCGCCCCTGCACAGCCTCGCCCTGTGCCCCTGTCCCTGCGCAGCTACACGCTGCGACGCGCTGCGCCCCTGCGTAGCCCAGCACCGCTCCCTTGCGCAACCACACCCAGCGCCCTTGCGCAGCCACATGCCGCGCCCCTGTCCCTGCGCAGCGCCGCACTGCGCCTCGCGCAGCCACACACGGCGGTCTTGCACGGCCCCATGCTGCACCCCTACTCCGCCCCATGCTGCGACCCTGCACAGCCCCACGCTGCACCCCTGCACATCCCCGCACTGCGCCCCTGCACAGCCGTACGCCGCGCTTCTGGGCGGCCCCACGCTGCACCCTTACGCCGCCCCATGCTGCACCCCTGCACAGCCCCACGCTGTACCCCTGTGCAGCCCCACACTGCGCCGCTGTGCCGCCGCACGCTGCGCCCCTGCACAGCCCCATGCTGTACCCCTGTGCAGCCCCACACTGCGCCCCTGTGCAGCCCCACACTGTGCCCCTGCGCAGCCCCACGCTGCGCCCACGGGCAGCCCCGCCCTGTGCCCCTGTCCCTGCGCAGCTACACGATGCGCCGCTGCGCGGCCCCACTCTCCGCCCCTGTCCCTGCGCAGCCCCACGCTGCGCCCTTGCGCAGCCCCATGCTGTGCCCGTGCGCGGCCACACTCCACAACTCTGCGTGGCCCTGTGCTGCGCCCCTGCGCAGCCCCATGCTGTGCCCTAGCACAGCCACCTACTGCGCCCCTGCGCAGCCCTAGGCTGCGCCCTGGCGCAGTTGCCTGCTGTGCCCCTACGCAGCCCCAGGCTGCGCCCCAGCCTAGCCACACGCTGCGCCCCTGCGCAGCCCCGCACTGCGCCCACACGCAGCCCCACGCTGCGCCCATGCGCAGCCCCGCCCTGTGCCCTTGTCCCTGCGCAGCCACACGCTGCGACGCTGCGCGGCCCCACTCTCCACCCCTGTCCCTGCGCAGCCCCACGCTGCGCCCCTGCGCGGCCACACTCCGCAACTCTGCGCGGCCCCAAGCGGCGCCCCTGCACAGTCCCGCGCTGTGCTCCAGCGCAGCTGTCTGTTATGCCCCTGTGCCACAGGGGCCGCCGCCAGCCAATGTGTGACCCCGAAGGGCGTTCGACAGTTTGGGGGGCTGTAGGGGGGGGGGGGGGGGCTTCGTTGACCCAAACCCAGCACCTTTTCTGTCAGGCCCCGTCTAAGCGCGCAAACACACAAAGCTAACAAGACACACTGTGACTGGTCATAGCTCATGATTGTTTTGCTGCACTGCAGCACTTTCAGAGTAGTACTGAATGTTGCCTTGAGTTCGCCCAAAGGCCTTCCCTTCCCCTTGTCACAAACCATAGACATATATATGTATAGAGAAGCGAAGGGAGGGGAGGGGCCTCAAGCATCGGAATCATCCTCCCACTCGTCGCGTGCCCTCTTGCCGGTACTCTTGGGGCGAGCACGCTTCTTTGGTCGGGCTGCTTGCGATCTTGTGACCCAGCAGGCTGCCGGCCCATCAGACATGGATTCCGATGGCACATAGTCACTAGTGCCTGACGGGGCACTACTGCCGGAGGATGCACTTGTACTGGAGGAGGCATTGGTGGTGGAGCTGCTGCTACTGCTACTGCCACTACTACTGCTACCCTGGTTCGGCCCACAGAGAAGAGCAGGGAGAAGAGTGGGCAGGGCCGGCGGCGCAGCAGGCTTTGCCTTCGGTGGCAATGGGGCCCAAAAATTGTCAAAGGCTTGCAACACCTTTGTTTTCTCTTCGCTGCACCCGGCATAGTCATGGGACACACCGGGGTGCTCAAGCAGGCTCCCATCAGCCAAGGTCCGACCTGGAGGCCGGGTTAGCGTCAAAATCCTTTTTTGTGCTTTTCAGCCATTTTTGAATTCTCCACGAAATTCTGAGTATTTTGAGTACACACACATAGGGTCGAACAAAAAAATTTCTCCCTGCGTATGCCTAAAACAAAATATCCGGCGCCGACAAGGCACATTGTTCCGTGCGACAATTTTGGGGTCCGTAGACCCCCCCCCCCCTTTGGGGTCGGGTCCCGACCAGGATCGGCCCCCGTGCCCTGTGCGGCCCAACGCTGCGCCCCAGCGCAGCCCATGCTGCGCCCCTGCGCAGCCACACGCTGCGCCCTTGCGTAGCCCAGCACCGCTCCCTTGCGCAACCACACCCAGCGCCCTTGCGCAGCCCCATGCCGCGCCCCTGTCCCTGCGCAGCGCCGCACTGCGAGCCTGCGCAGCCCAGCACTGCGCCCCGCGCAGTCACACACGGCGGTCTTGCACGGCCCCATGCTGCACCCCTACTCCGCCCCATGCTGCGACCCTGCACAGCCCCACGCTGCACCCCTGCGCAGCCCCGCACTGCGCCCCTGCACAGCCTCGCCCTGTGCCCCTGTCCCTGCGCAGCTACACGCTGCGACGCGCTGCGCCCCTGCGTAGCCCAGCACCGCTCCCTTGCGCAACCACACCCAGCGCCCTTGCGCAGCCCCATGCCGCGCCCCTGTCCCTGCGCAGCGCCGCACTGCGAGCCTGCGCAGCCCAGCACTGCGCCCCGCGCAGCCACACACGGCGGTCTTGCACGGCCCCATGCTGCACCCCTACTCCGCCCCATGCTGCGACCCTGCACAGCCCCACGCTGCACCCCTGCGCAGCCCCGCACTGCGCCCCTGCACAGCCTCGCCCTGTGCCCCTGTCCCTGCGCAGCTACACGCTGCGACGCGCTGCGCCCCTGCGTAGCCCAGCACCGCTCCCTTGCGCAACCACACCCAGCGCCCTTGCGCAGCCCCATGCCGCGCCCCTGTCCCTGCGCAGCGCCGCACTGCGAGCCTGCGCAGCCCAGCACTGCGCCCCGCGCAGTCACACACGGCGGTCTTGCACGGCCCCATGCTGCACCCCTACTCCGGCCCATGCTGCGACCCTGCACAGCCCCACGCTGCACCCCTGCGCAGCCCCGCACTGCGCCCCTGCACAGCCTCGCCCTGTGCCCCTGTCCCTGCGCAGCTACACGCTGCGACGCGCTGCGCCCCTGCGTAGCCCAGCACCGCTCCCTTGCGCAACCACACCCAGCGCCCTTGCGCAGCCACATGCCGCGCCCCTGTCCCTGCGCAGCGCCGCACTGCGCCTCGCGCAGCCACACACGGCGGTCTTGCACGGCCCCATGCTGCACCCCTACTCCGCCCCATGCTGCGACCCTGCACAGCCCCACGCTGCACCCCTGCACATCCCCGCACTGCGCCCCTGCACAGCCGTACGCCGCGCTTCTGGGCGGCCCCACGCTGCACCCTTACGCCGCCCCATGCTGCGCCCCTGCACAGCCCCACGCTGTACCCCTGTGCAGCCCCACACTGCGCCGCTGTGCCGCCGCACGCTGCGCCCCTGCACAGCCCCATGCTGTACCCCTGTGCAGCCCCACACTGCGCCCCTGTGCAGCCCCACACTGTGCCCCTGCGCAGCCCCACGCTGCGCCCACGGGCAGCCCCGCCCTGTGCCCCTGTCCCTGCGCAGCTACACGATGCGCCGCTGCGCGGCCCCACTCTCCGCCCCTGTCCCTGCGCAGCCCCACGCTGCGCCCTTGTGCAGCCCCATGCTGTGCCCGTACGCGGCCACAATCCGCAACCCTGCGTGGCCCTGTGCTGCGCCCCTGCGCAGCCCCATGCTGTGCCCTAGCACAGCCACCTACTGCGCCCCTGCGCAACCCCAGGCTGCGCCCCGGCGCAACCGCCTGCTCTTCCCTTACGCAGCCCCAGGCTGTGCCCCAGCCTAGCCACACGCTGCGCCCCTGCGCAGCCCCGCACTGCGCCCCTGAGCAGTCCCGCGCTATGCCCCTGCGCAGCCACATGCTACTCCCCTGCGCAGCCCCACACTGCGCCACATCACGGCCCCACGCTGCACGCCTGCACAGTCCAACGTTGCGCCCCAGTGCAGCCACTTGCTGCGCCCCTGCGCAGCCACACGCTGCGCCCCAGCGTAGCTCCGCACCGCGCCCCTGCGCAACCACACGCTGCGCCCCTGCACAGCCACATTCCGCGCCCCTGTCCCTCCGCAGCCCCGCATTGCGCCCCTGCGCAACCCAGCACTGCGCCCCGCGCAGCCCAGCACTGCGCCCTGCGCAGCCATACACCGCGGTCCTGCACGGCCCCACGCTGCACCCCTGCTCCGCCCCACGCTGCACCCCTGCGCAGCCCCGCACTGCGCCCCTGCGCAGCCATATGCCGTGCTTCTAGGCGGCCCCACGCTGCACCCCTACGCCGCCCCATGCTGCGCCCCATGCTGCGCCCGTGCACAACCCCACACTGTACCCCTGTGCAGCCCCACACTGCGCCCTTGTGCTGCCCCACACTGCGCCCCTGTGCAGCCCCACGCTGATCCCCTGCGAAGCCCCACACTGTGCCCCTGCGCAGCCACGCCCTGTGCCCCCGTCCCTGCGCAGCTACACGCTGCAACGGTGCGCGGCCCCACTCTCCAACCCTGTCCCTGTTCAGCCCCACGCTGCGCCCTTGCGCAGCCCCATGCTGTGCCCGTACGCGGCCACAATCCGCAATCCTGCGTGGCCCCGTGCTGCGCCCCTGCACAGCCCCATGCTGTGCCCTAGCACAGCCGCCTATTGCGCCCCTCCGCAGCCCTAGGCTGCGCCCCTGCGCAGCTGCCTGCTGTGCCCCTACGCAGCCCCAGGTTGCGCCCCAGCCAAGCCACACGCTGCGCCCCTGCGCAGTCCCGCACTGCGCCCCTGCGCAGCCACAATGCTACTTCCCTGCGCAGCCCCACACTGCACCACATCACAGCCCCACGCTGCGCCCCTGCACAGTCCCACGCTGCGCCCCAGCGCAGCTGCCTGTTGTGCCCTTGTGCGGCCCCACACTGCGCCCCAGCGCAGCCGCTTGCGGCCCCCCTGCGCAACCACACGTTGCGCCCCTGCGTAGCTCCGCACCGCGCCCCTGCGCAACCACACGCTGCGCCCCTGCGCCGCCCCATGCCGCGCCCCTGTCCCTGCACAGCCCCACGCCGCGCCCCTGTCCCTGCGCAGCCCCCCACTGCGCCCCTGCGCAGCCCAGCACTGCACCATGCGCAGCCATACACTGCGGTCCTGCACGGTCCCACGCTGCACCCCTGCTCCGCCCCACGCTGCGCCGCTGCTCAGCCGCACGCTGCACCCCTGCTCCGCCTCACGCTGCACCCCTGCACAGCCCCACGCTGCACCCGTGCTCCGCCCCACGCTGCGCCCCTGCACAGCCCCACACTGCACCCCTGCGCAGCTCCGCACTGCGCCCCTGCGCAGCCATACGCCGCGCTTCTCGGCGGCCCCACACTGCGGCCCGGCGCCACCCCATGGTCACAGCCCCACACTGCGCCCCTGCGCAGCCCCACACTGTGCCCCTGCGCAGCCCCGCATTGCACCCCTGCACAGCCCCACACAGCACCCCTGTGCAACCCCGCACTGCGCCCCTGCGCAGCCATACGCCGCGCTTCTGGGCGGCCCCACAATGCGGCCCGGCGACACCCCATGGTGTGCCCATGCACAGCCCCACGCTGTACCCTTGTGCAGCCCCACACTGCGCCCCTGCGCAGTCCCACGCTGCGCCCACACGCAGCCTCACCCTGTGCCCCTGTCCCTGCGCAGCCCGACGCTGTGCCCGTGGGCGGCCCCATGCTGTGCCCGTGAGCGGCCACACTCCGCAACCCTGCGCAGCCCCGTGCGGCGCCCCTACGCAGCCCCGCGCTGTGCCCCTATCCCTGCACGGTCCCACGCTGCGCCCCAGCGCAGCTGCCTGTTGTACCCCTGTGCAGCCCCACGCTGCACCCTTGTTCTGCCCCACGCTGCACCCACCCGCAGCCCCGCTGAGGCGCAGCCACACCCTGCGGCCCTGCGTAGCTCCGCACTGCGCCCCTGTCCCTGCACAGCCCCGCGCCGCGCCCTTGTCCCTGCGCAGCCCCACACTGCACCCCTGCGCAGCCCAGCACTGCGCCCTGCGCAGCCATACGCCGCGGTCCTGCTCCGCCCCACGCTGCGCCCTTGCTCCGCCCCATGCTGCGCCCCTGCACAGCCCCACGCTGTACCTCTGTGCAGCCCCACACTGCGCCCCTGCGCAGCCCCACGCTGCGCCCACACACAGCCCCACCCTGTGCCCCTGTCCCTGCGCAGCCCCACGGTGCGCCCCTGCGCGGCCCCACGATGTGCCTGTGAGCGGCCACACTCCGCAACCCTGCGCGGCCCCGTGCGGCGCCCCTGCGCAGCCCCGTGCTGTGCCCCTATCCCTGCACAGTCCCGCGATGCGCCCCAGAGCAGCTGCCTGTTGTGCCCCTGTGCGGCCCCACGCTGCGCCCTAGCGCAGCCGCCTGCTGCGCCCCTGCGCAGCCCCGCACTGTGCCCCTGCGCAGCCATACACTGCGCTTCTAGGCGGCCCCAGGGTGTAACCCTGCACAGCCCCACGCTGTACCCCTGTGCAGCCCCACACTGCGCCCCTGCACAGCCCCATGCTGTACCCCTATGCAGCCCCACACTGCGCCCCTGCACAGCCCCACACTGTACCCCTGCGCAGCCCCGCACTGCGCCCCTGCGCAGCCATACACCGTGCTTCTGGGCGGCCTTAGGGTGCACCCCTGCACAGCCCCACGTTGTACCCCTGTGCAGCCCCACACTGCGCCCCTGCACAGCCCCACGTTGTACCCCTGTACAGCCCCACACTGCGCCCCTGTGCCACCGCACGCTGCGCCCGTGCAAAGCCACACACAGCACCCCTGCTGCTCCCCTGCACAGCCCCACGCTGCGCCCCTACGCAGCCCCCTCCTGTGCCCCTGTCCCTGCGCAGCCAAACGCTGCGCCGCTGCGCGGCCCCACTCCCTCGATCACAGTACCACTTCTTAGTGGGCAATACGGCGATCAAAGAAGTCACCTTTTCTCAGGCAGCAGGTATTGGCCAGGGGGACCCCCCCCCCCAGTGTTCTTCTTTTGTGCGGTAATTGTCATCTACCCACTGCGTCAATTGCAAGCGTGGTTGGGGTTGTACTTGTACTTTGATGACTTCCTCATCACGTCTCCGCCCCTGTCCCTGCGCAGCCCCACGCTGCGCCCTTGCGCAACCCCACGCTGTGCCCGTGCGCGGCCGTACTCCGCAACCTTGCGCGGCCACACTCCGCAACCCTGCGTGGCCCTGTGCTGCGCCCCTGCGCCGCCCCGCGCTGTGCCCTTGTCCTTGCACAGCCACACGCTGCGCCCCTGTATGGACCCGTGCTGCGCCCCTGCGTTGCCCCACGCTGCGCCTCTGCGCAGCCCCACGCCACGTCCCTGCGCAGCCTTGCGCTGCACCCCTGCACAGCCACACGCTGCACCCCTGCGCAGCCTTGCGCTGGCCCCTTTCCCTGCACGGCCCCACGCTGCTCTCCTGCGTAGCCCCGTGCTGTGCCCTAGTCTCTGCGCGGCCCTAGGCTGCGCCCCTGCGCAGTCCCGCACTGCGCACCTGCGCAGCAACACACCGCGCTCCTGAGCGGCCCCACGCTACACCCCTGCATAGCCCTGCGCTGTGCCCCTGCGCAGCCACACGCTACGCGCCTGCGCAGCCCCACACTGTGCCCCATCGCAGGCCCACGCTGTGCCCCTGCACAGAACCACGCTGTGTCCCATCGCAGGCCCACGCTGTGCCCTTGCACAGAACCACGTTGTGCCCGAGCGCAGCCGCGTGCTGCATCCCTGCGCAGCCCCACACTGCGACCCAGCGCACCCGCCTGCTGCGCCCCTGCGCAGCCCCTCACTGCACCCCCGCGTAGCCCCGGGGACAGTCCCGCATTGCGCCTCTGCGCAGCCATACGCTGCGCTGCTACGCGGCCCTACGCTGCGCCCCCTTGCTGTGCCCCAGCGCAGCCGCCTGCTGCGCCCCTGCGCAGCCCCACACAGTGCCCTAGCGCAGCCGCCTACTACACCCCTGCACAGCCCCATGCTGCGCCCTTGCGCAGCTCCACAGAGCGCCCCTACAAAGTCCCACGCTATGCCCCAGCGCAGCCGCCTGCTGCACCCCTGCGCAGCCTCACGCTGCACCCCGGTGCAGCCGCTTGCTGCACCCCTGCGCAGCCCCGCACTGCGCCCCTGCGCAGCCATACACCGTGCTTCTGGGCGGCCTTAGGGTGCACCCCTGCACAGCCCCACGTTGTACCCCTGTGCAGCCCCACACTGCGCCCCTGCACAGCCCCACGTTGTACCCCTGTACAGCCCCACACTGCGCCCCTGTGCCACCGCACGCTGCGCCCGTGCAAAGCCACACACAGCACCCCTGCTGCGCCCCTACGCAGCCCCCTCCTGTGCCCCTGTCCCTGCGCAGCCAAACGCTGCGCCGCTGCGCGGCCCCACTCCCTCGATCACAGTACCACTTCTTAGTGGGCAATACGGCGATCAAAGAAGTCACCTTTTCTCAGGCAGCAGGTATTGGCCAGGGGGACCCCCCCCCCAGTGTTCTTCTTTTGTGCGGTAATTGTCATCTACCCACTGCGTCAATTGCAAGCGTGGTTGGGGTTGTACTTGTACTTTGATGACTTCCTCATCACGTCTCCGCCCCTGTCCCTGCGCAGCCCCACGCTGCGCCCTTGCGCAACCCCACGCTGTGCCCGTGCGCGGCCATACTCCGCAACCTTGCGCGGCCACACTCCGCAACCCTGCGTGGCCCTGTGCTGCGCCCCTGCGCCGTCCCGCGCTGTGCCCTTGTCCTTGCACAGCCACACGCTGCGCCCCTGTATGGACCCGTGCTGCGCCCCTGCGTTGCCCCACGCTGCGCCTCTGCGCAGCCCCACGCCACGTCCCTGCGCAGCCTTGCGCTGCACCCCTGCACAGCCCCACGCTGCACCCCTGCGCAGCCTTGCGCTGGCCCCTTTCCCTGCACGGCCCCACGCTGCTCTCCTGCGTAGCCCCGTGCTGTGCCCTAGTCTCTGCGCGGCCCTAGGCTGCGCCCCTGCGCAGCCACGCGCTGTGCCCTTGCACAGTCCCGCACTGCGCACCTGCGCAGCAACACACCGCGCTCCTGAGCGGCCCCACGCTACACCCCTGCACAGCCCTGCGCTGTGCCCCTGCGCAGCCACACGCTACGCGCCTGCGCAGCCCCACACTGTGCCCCATCGCAGGCCCACGCTGTGCCCCTGCACAGAACCACGGTGTGTCCCATCGCAGGCCCACGCTGTGCCCTTGCACAGAACCACGTTGTGCCCGAGCGCAGCCGCGTGCTGCATCCCTGCGCAGCCCCACACTGCGACCCAGCGCACCCGCCTGCTGCGCCCCTGCGCAGCCCCTCACTGCACCCCCGCGTAGCCCCACGCACAGTCCCGCATTGCGCCTCTGCGCAGCCATACGCTGCGCTGCTACGCGGCCCTACGCTGCGCCCCCTTGCTGTGCCCCAGCGCAGCCGCCTGCTGCGCCCCTGCGCAGCCCCACACAGTGCCCCAGCGCAGCCGCCTACTACACCCCTGCACAGCCCCATGCTGCGCCCTTGCGCAGCTCCACAGAGCGCCCCTACAAAGTCCCACGCTATGCCCCAGCGCAGCCGCCTGCTGCACCCCTGCGCAGCCTCACGCTGCACCCCGGTGCAGCCGCTTGCTGCACCCCTGCGCAGCCCCTGCGCAGCCATACGCGGCGCTCTTGCGCATCCCCACGTTGCGCCTCTTGCTGCGCCCCAGCGCAGCCGCCTGCTGCGCCCCTGCACAGCCCCACGCTACGCCCCAGCGCAGCCGCCTGCTGCGCCCCTGCGCAGCCCCGCACTATGCCCCTGCACAGCCCCACGCCGCGTCCCTGCTCAGCCTTGCGCTGCACCCCTGCGCAGCCCCACGCTGCGCCCCTGCGTAGCCCATGCTGTGCCCTAGTCTCTGCCCGGCCCCAGGCTGGGCCCCTGCGCAGCCACACACTGTGCCCTTGCACAGTCCTGCACTGCGCACCTGCACAGCAATACAGCGCACTCCTGCGCGGCCCCACGCTGCGCCCATTGCTGCGCCCCTGTGCTGCGCCCCTGTGCACCCACATGCTACGCCCCTGCGCAGCCCCACACTGTGCCCCATCGCAGGCCCACGCTGCGCCCCTTCACAGTCCCACGCTGTCCAAGCGCAACCGCCTGCTGCACCCCTGCGCAGCCCCTTGCAGTGCCCTAGCGCAGCCGCCTACTGCGCCCCAGCGCAGCCGCCTACTACGCCCCAGTGCAGCCGCCTGCTGTGCCCTTGCGCAACTCCACGCAGTGCCCCTGCAAAGTCCCACGCTGTGCCCCAGTGCAGCCGCCTGCTGCACCCCTGCGCATCCCCACGCTGTTCACCTGCACTGTCCCGCACTGCGCCCCTGCGTAGCCACACGCTGCACCCCTGCGCAGCCTTGCGCTAGCCACTTTCCCTGCACAGCCCCACGCTGCTCTCCTGCGTAGCCCCGTGCTGTGCCCTAGTCTCTGCGCGGCCCTAGGCTGTGCCCCTGCGCAGCCACGCGCTGTGCCCTTGCACAGTCCCGCACTGCGCCCCTTCGCAGCCATACACCGCGCTCTTGCGCGGCCCCACGCTGCGCCCCTTGCTGCGCCCCTCCACAGCCCTGCGCTGTGCCCCTGCGCAGCCACACGCTACGCCCCTGCGCAGCCCCACATTGTGCCCCATCGCAGGCCCACCTTGCGCCCCTGCACAGTCCCACGCTGTGCCCAAGCGCAGCCACCTGCTGCATCCCTGTGCAGCCCCACACTGCGACCCAGCGCAGCCGCCTGCTGCGCCCCTGCGCAGCCCGTCACTGTGCCCCTGCGTAGCCCCACACACAGTCCCACATTGCGAGTCTGTGCAGCCATACGCTGCGCTGCTGCGCGGCCCTACACTGCGCCCGCTTGCTGTGCCCCAGCGCAGCCGCCTGTTGCGCCCCTGCGCAGCACCAAGCAGTGCCCCAGCGCAGCCGCCTACTACGCCCCTGCACAGCCCTATGCTGCGCCCTTGCGCAACTCCACGCAGCGCCCCTGCAAAGTCCCACACTGTGCCCCAGCGCAGCCGCCTGCTGCACCCCTGCGCAGCCCCACGCTGCGCCCCTGCACAGGCCCACACTGTGCCCCTACACTGTCCTGCACCGTGCCCCTGCGCAGCCATACGTGGCGCTCTTGCGCGTCCCCACGCTGCGCCTCTTGCTGCGCCCCAGCGCAGCCGCCTGCTGCACCCCTGGCAGCCCAGCACTGTGCCCCTGTGCAGCCCCACGCTGCGCCCCTGCACAATCCTGCACTGTGCCCCTGTCCGTGCGCAGCCACACCCTGCGAACCCCCCCCTCCCCAGCAGCCGGGCACCAGCATCCTCCTGGTGTGGCGCCAGTGGCGTCGGGGGGTCGCCAAAAGCCTGTGTTGAGGTGTCCCCCTTCACCTTGCACCTCACCCTAGGCACCCACCGGACGCCAACAACCTCCTAGTGAGGCGCTGGTGGCGTTACAGGGACGCCAAGAGCCTGCGGTGAGGTGTCCCTGCAGCCGTGTGCCCCCCTGTGTAGTCTCATACTGCGCCCCATCGCGGCCCCACGCTGCGCCCTAGCGCAGCCGCCTGCTGTACCCCTGTGTAGCAGTACGGTGCGCACGCTGCACAGCCCTGCGCTGCGCCCCTGCACAGCCCCACGCTGGGCCCCTGTCCCTTCGCAGCCCCACGCTGCGCCACTGCACAGCCCCACGCTGCGCCCTTGCACAGCCCCACACCGTGCCCTTGCACAGCCCCACACCGCGCCCCTGTTCCTGCGCAGCCACACGCTGTGCTCCTGCGCCACCCCTGCGCAGTCCCACGCTGCTCCCCTGCGTAGCCCCACGCTGTGCCCTTGTCCCTGCGCGGCCCCACGCTGCGCCCCCGCACAGCCACGCGCTACGCCCTTGTCCCTGCACAGGCACACGCTGCGCCGCTGCGCAGGCCCATGCTGCGCACCTGCGCAGCCCCATGTTGCCCCACTGCCCAGCGACACGCTGCACCCCTGTGCAGCCCCGCGCTGTGCCCCTGTCCCTCCGCAGCCCCACGCTGCGCCCCAGCACTGCCCCATGCAGTGCCCCTACACAGCCCGACGCAGCGCCCCCGCGCGGTCTCGTGCTGCCCCCTGCTGCACTCCTGCGCGGTCCCACGCTGCGCCCCTGCGCGGACCCACATTGTGCCCCTGCACATCCCCGCGCTGCTCTCCTGGGCAACCCCATGCTACGCCCTAGCGCCGCCCCACGCGGTGCCCTTGTGCAGCCACATGAGGGGCCCCCCGCTGCCCGTGAGCTGCCCCCCCCCCCCCCCCGGAAATGCAGCACCACCACACCAATGCGGAGCCCCCCCCCCCCCCCCCCCCCCCACACGAAACTTTTACGGGCCGGTGACAGCCCCCGGTGGCGCGGGCTGTGCTGTCACTCGCCGCCCGCTATGGATGGTTGGGGGCTGCGAATTTCTGGCAGCCCCCCTTCGGCTTTGCCGTCGCCTCAGACGGGCCAACCTGAATCCTGAATCCTCCATTTATGTGCGAGCGACCCTTCCGCCCCCCCCCCCCCCCCCCCCACGCCAGGATTGCACCACAAAACAGCACCAACATGTGAATCTGATAAATCACACAACAAAGCACATATGAAGAAGAAGAAGAAAGCATGATGAACAACGTTATCATAAATATCAACAGGGTGACCTGCACCACACTTCCCACTGTCCTCCATAATGCCACTCCCGTGATACCCTCCAGCTCCTGAACGTTGGTATCTGTGCTTAGCCAACACGCCACAGGAAGTGCAGCATTGCTTGAGTAGTCAGAGCACAAGGCCAGTTGACCCCAATGGCACCGGAGGGTTCAATGAACAACAACAACAACCTGAATCCCGCCCTCCTCCAAAGCAAGGCAGCAACCCTGAAATCGATAGAGGCCAGAAGGGATTTTGCATGTGGCCTGCAGGTTGTGTATTTTGGTGCTTGTTTTTTGAGCAAGGGAAAAGAAGATTTTTGCTTTTCCCTACTGCACCCATACTGTTTCCCCCCTGTGAATGTGGTACTGGATACACCCCTTTGGTGAGCATCCATGGGAGGGCCCACACAGGGAGAGGTTACCATTAGATGTGAGTGCCTCCACCCTCCAGCCAAAGTATCCTGCTCCACTCCTTGAAACTTCCACCTTGCAAAGCCCCTCCCCCCCCCCCCCCCAAACCTGACACTTGGTCAGCCGAGAATTAAATGTAGGCCATAGGCAGGGGAGGGGCGTTTCTGCAAAATATGAAAAACGGGGGGAGGGGGTTACTCCTTTGTGGCCTAACCAGCAAAGATTCGGCTATTGGACGGCACCTTGGGGGTGTAAAGGTGCCTGTTTGTCCATTTTTAGGTCATTCCACACGAAAATATGCAATTTTTTGCCCCCAATTTGGCAGTCTTTCCAACATCCTCAAGCGCCGCGCCGCGCCATGGCTGTGACTGTTGTGTGGAACTTTTGTTCCCCGTTGCTGCTTGTGGTGGCATCTGCCCAAATGGGGTGCATTCAATGCACGGGCAGCAGTTGCTATCTAGCATGTTTGCAACAGGTTGCTGGTAATTCCTGGCGATGGACTGCGCATGCGTAGTTGAATTCGATGTGCCGGTGCCCGTGGGTGATGAACAACTTGGCCATTAACTTCATACTCCATCACCACGAACTGCTTGAACAGTGGCTGCAACTTGGGCAACAGTAGAACGTGTGTATGTCACAGTCACACCACTAGGAAGCCATGAAAGAGACATTGTGGTGCAGTAAAAGCTTGTGTCCCCACCAACTGCATGCATTACCCTCTAAATTAACGGAACTAGGGGGAATCCTTGCACTGCATGTGCACTGCGCTCTACTTTTAGACTAGGTCCTCCCTAAAGAGCCCCTGATTTTGTACTTAGTTGATAATTGAACAGAAAAGAGGATATGTGTGTGGCTTTCCGCATTTTGCATGATGTCTTATGTGAGGGGAAGGTAGCTTGCATTTATCTTTAGCTAGGGTAGTTTGGGTTACCTAAATTTAGGGGCATTTGGAAGGGGTGTGCCTGGGATGCTCCGGAGTGGCAGCATTTGAAAGCTCACTCACCCTACCAGCTAGTGCCAAAGCCTCGTATGTGTCCACCTCATCCTCAACTGGACCGTGGGGGAAAGTGGCTTGCAGGAGGGAATCCACGTCAACCTCTGGTTTCCACTTCTGGTACAACCACGCATCCTCAGCAGCAGTGATGCGGCCTGGCATAGGGCATTCGACTGTGGTCAGGCAAAAACCAGGGAGTCTGTCACCCCAACTCAAGGGCCCACATCAAAGTGTTGGTGTCCATGTTGGAGATGAGCAAAAAAGTGTGAAAGGGGGTGGAGATGGGTGAAAGTGGGTGAAAATCCAAAAATGCCACATCCCCAATGTGGAAGCATCAAAACCTACGCTAGGGGCAACAATGATGCCCCTAGTATCACAAAGTATGGGTCTCCAGTGCGGCTAGACACACAAATAGTTGCACTGCGCCCGCACTGTGCTTAAAGCGCCCCCATCTAGTGCATGCAAGTTATTCATTTTTCTAATGGATCCTTAAGGCAACAGGGTTAATTGTGGTCCTGCATTCTTGACCACAAAAGCGGCGGTCGAAACAAAAACGATTAGAGAGGTCCGATAAGGCTGTGCAAGCGCAAGGAGGGGGTGGGGGTATCCCTGTGCAATCCAAACACACCAAGTAGCCCTGCGTCCACACCCACAAGGCAAGTGTGCAACCCCCACTGTGTGCACAGCGTGGACACCAGCTCAGGCTCCGCCCCAAGTGTGTAATGGCTTCAGGCAATGGAACACACATCCACTGGGGATTGCTACCCCCCCCCCCCGTGTCCAGGAACCAGCAATGTTTGACCGCGGAACCAGGGGTCGGTTCTTGCGCACACTTTTCCCCCT
Source organism: Eutreptiella sp. 'Long Island Sound 2002' (assembly GCA_964036045.1). NCBI lineage: Eukaryota > Euglenozoa > Euglenophyceae > Eutreptiales > Eutreptiaceae > Eutreptiella > Eutreptiella sp. 'Long Island Sound 2002'. Next base: position 16,317,088 of record OZ038390.1, read on the forward strand.
AAATTTGACCGCGGAACCAGGGGGTGGTTCTTGCGCACAGCCGTGGGCAACCCCGTACCGCGGAAAAAAAGTTCCGGCACATTGCGCCGGGACATGCATGCCCTCTCCTTTCCCCTAGCTAACCACGTTGACAAATGAACACCAAAGGAGTGAATCTCAGCTGGCTGGGCTGTAGTGTGCCTTCCAACATGCATGGGATGATCTACTGTTCAACTGGCTGAGGCCCCCTGTGTTTAATTGACGTTTGTTTGTTTCTTGTCAGGGGCTGGTTGCTTCGGGGAAGGGGTCGAGAGCAGGGGGGAGGGGTTTAAGGGGTATGTGCGCCTGTGAGTGACTGATAGGGTCCCCCTGTGGGGGGACCCGTAGTAACACACATGAAATGGTGTCCTGCATACCCGAATAGCTGTCCTACATCCACCAGAAACATGAAAAACCCACTACCCTGGTAAAAAAAGTGATGCGAGAATTTGACCGCGGAACCAGGGGTTGGTTCTTGCGCAAGGTGGTTCTTGGACACGGGGGGGGGGGGGTACAAAGACACAGCACCCATCCGCTGCACAACACTCTGCACAACAGGACCTGCACCTGTGCCATGCTCACGACATCAGCGTTTTGCTATGACCAAGGGGGACACAGCACAAACAAATGTACGCTGTTGAAAACTTCCATTAAGGGGCTGAAGACTGCTGGTGCAGTCTATGGCCCCTATCCCATTTATTGAGTGATTCAGTCATTCCAGACTTTCAAATGGTCCACAAGCGGCTCAGGCCAGGCCAGGCCTTAACACTTTGCAGCAGGTAGCAGCCAAGACCCAAAAACACTTTCTTTGGCATTTCACAGCACATGTTGCGCGTCATCCATTAAATTCAATTGTGTTTGGCCACAGTGGACATTGATTTAAATTTGCCCATGGCAGAGCCTGAATCTGCTGAGCGAGGAAGCATTCCAGGTTGAGCTGTATCGCTGTGTCCAGTTTCTGTCTTCCGTTTGGCAGGTCATGTGGGGTTGTCCATAGGGCCTAACAGTAGTCCAGCACCCACATGCACAAGCGCTGGCATCGCATGGTGAAAACTGTTCCCTGAGCATCTGAGATGCAATTGGGCCCTGCCCCCTGGCAGCTGGATCGTCACACCATTCAAAGCATGGAACATCCCTCGCAACTGCAACAGGAATTCAGCATCTGCAGCGAAGCCCTTCAAATCGAGGGAGCTCTTGGTAAAACAGCAGAACAGAGACGCGCATGCACATACACACACTCCATCACTCAAACTCGGGCTTAGGACTCATTGCACCATGTGCAGCAGGACCTCATTCGGCAAAAATGACAAAATTGGTACCCCCCGCCCCGTTGTCCAGTAAGCGGCTGCACGTGACGGTTCCCTCGCACCCCTGAGGGATCCTACCCCAATTGACGGTTCCCTCATCCCCCCAATTACTAGACAAGGGACGCGCGACACAAAACAAGAGAGCGAACATGAGGGCATGTGAACCACAAACTGACCAGGAAACTGCCACAGCGCAGTGCCTTCCATGCAAGAAATTTGAAGTACACAGCAATGCACCAACAACAGTACCTCGTTTAAACAGTTTCTAAGAAAATTTGGAAAATGGAAAGTGACAGTTCCCTCGCCCCCCCCGCTTACTAGACAAGGGCGCTTACTGGACAAAGGGGGGGAGGGGGTAATGAGCTGCGGGCTCTCTGTCCATGCGTCCCCAACGCGGACTTGATCCATGGGCGAAAAAATTGTACGCCGAGAAAGCAGAAGGGCAGACCTTAGAACTTTGCTTCTGTCCCACACTTTTTTCTCGCACTGCATTGGAGGCCGGATTTCCTGAAACCATCAGGGGCGCACCGATGCATTGAATTCTGCACCAGAATACCATCCCATACCCCCTTACCCAATGACCAGCAAGGTTTCACTGTTTGACCAGCGAATGGTCCTTAGACAGTGTTGTAAGGCAAAAAAAATGCCGCTTGTGGTTGTTGGACAAGCTGTGGACACTTCTGCGACCTGGAAAATTTTTCTTCTGATGCATTCTGCCAGAGAATGTGTGTCCATATACCTTCCCCAATGGCAAACCTCTCAACAAAGCAATATGAATCAACAAAATTTTAGCAAATTGGCATCTGATATGCGTTGAAATGGGCATAGAATAGTCTACTGTTCAACCAGCTCCACAACAACCGATGATTGCTCGTGGCCGCATGCAGGTCAACAAAGCGCTCCACGCATGCACATCCTGGTATGCATATGCAGCAATGTTCGGCAGTTCCAGATATACTGATCCTGAGTTCGGCTTGGTGCATGTACAATCTGTCAAAATTTACCTGGTTGCCACCTTCACTTAGCGGTGTTTTGTCGGCCAAAACCTCTAGCCTACATACTAGTACATCACGTATGGCCATTCCTTCTGCGTTCACTGCGAGCGTGCAAATGCTGGCACTCCTCCGGCCAACTCGCCGTGTCTGCATTCAGGTTAGTGGGAAGGGAGTCGGGGGTGAAGAGGTGTATGTGTAGTATGCGGAATTCGGAACGCACTATCTGCGTTTCCTTGTCGAACTGACATCTGTAATAAACTCATCTCCAGACAAATCAGACAAATAATCGCAGTCCATTTCTTGTTGTGATTGCACGTGGGAGGTGCACCATCAATGGGTTACGAGCCCTTGTTGCATGGCGGCAACTCAGGCATTGGACTTTTTGACAAAGAATGTAATCAGAGGCCTACAGCCACCAGAACTCATCCCAACAACTATGGCATCAGAAAAAGCGTCGTTTCACCAGGGGGTGGTCATTGCGCAAATTAAAAAAAAGCGGTCGTTGTGCAAGGGAGGGGGCAGGGGTACCCGTTCACAGTTGCAGACAATGTTCGTTATTGCGCATTTGGGTTGCTTTCGGCCGTCCCAAGCAAACACGAAACTGGGAGAACCAACCTGGGCCGTCGTTGGGGCCGGTCATGCCCATTGGCTTTGGAATGCCATGCTCTGCACTCATTCCGGAATCACTCAATGCATTCGTCACATACCACAATCTTCACATTCATGTGTGGAGGCCATTGGGAGGTGGGCCTGAAGGGGATGGGCCTCAAGACCTGCGGAGATCCCTCCACTATGACACACTGCCCTCTGATGTGATATCTGAGACCTAAGGGGTTGTGCGTACCAAAAATGGCCCAAACATTTCCTTCCTTGTATAAAATTTGATTTCCCGCCGAGGAATCGTTTGTCAGGCCCGGGGGGGGGGGGGGTGCATAGGAGGGAAGGGGGTGCTGACCCTCCGCTTTCCATGTTTCACGTTCTAAAACAAGCCAGGTCTGGGTATCGTGGCTGTCAGCAGCTGTGCTGTGCTTCCTCTGCCTGGTTGGGGTTGGTTTGGGAGTGGGTCAGGAAGCGGTCAATTAGTACACCAATAACCCTGGGTCTGTCGGACACCAAACTGTACTTGTGAAATCCCAGCAAGAGGAAACGACACGCTCGATCGCGATGCATGTCATAAGGCAGGCAACGTACACCCAAAGCCCACACTTGTGCAATGCATCACTGCCTTCCACGTGAATGTCAATATTCTGCACAATTCGTGGGCAGCGCCAAGAGGAGGGCTGCACGTTCCCAAACATGTAAATGCGAGGTTGCGGAGGGCTGTGCATGACAGCAGTGGGCGTCTGAGGACCAATCCCCCTATGTGGCGGTTGCACTGTGCGTCCCCGTTGCACGCGCAGCGTGACCAACCGGCCCCCTAACTACAGCCGGGAAAGTAGCTAAATCGCTGTTTAATGGCATGGATGCGAAGGCAGAAGCAGGGCTGATCATGAGTCCAGGCTGACATCAAACGAATGATGGGCGCATGTCCCAGCAACTCGGCCCTGTCCTTTCACCCCTGCGGCTATGATACTACGACATGACGAAGATCTGGTTCCATTACTCCGCAGAGAAAGGCATGCAATCAGATGACGAGGCGCGAACCCGTCAGCGCGTTGCACATGACAAAGGGAAGCCCCAATAAGGCACTTCATGGAGGGACATCCAACAGGCAAAACGTTGGGAACGCTTACCATACTCTTGCATGGAGCAGTGGAGCACTCAAGCAACGAAGCTGCCAGGAAGCCAACCGCTGGGGAAATGGCACGTACCATTACAGTGAGATGAGGAGCTCCCGTACAAAAGGCTAGTGGGTTTTGGAGGGAAGGGGGATCAATGGGCCAAGCCGTCCGAAATGATGACTATGATCACAACTTGTGAGCCCCATCAAAGGGTGCAGCGGAGAGCGGTCTGTAGAGGCCGGGAGACCCCAAAAAGGGACGTCGAGACAGCTTCCCCTTCCGTACCTCATATTGGGCTGCATTCAGCAGCAGTGCCGTGGTTGCAGACACCAGAGGTATGGGCATTTTGAGGGCTTTGCTGGTCAAGAATCGCATCCCTCCGTTCATTGAACGTACCCTGTAGACGACACTACGGCATTCATCAAAGGGAATTCTCCCTGCAGTAGGCCCTTGTGGTATGGCACAGGTATGTGGAGTAGGCCCTCGTGGTATGCCACAGGTATGTGGAGTAGGGCCTCGTGGTATGGCACAGGTATAGAGGTATATGTAGTGGGCCCTGTGGTAAACCAAGGTTGCCACAGGCGGCTCTGGTCAGAATTGGGACGCGCCACTGGGATCTCAGAGGAAAACGCATCAGAAAATGAACTGGGTCAACATTTTCGCTTAAACCCCCTCCCTCGAGGACATGCACATGTTCGTATGGCTCCCACACAAAACATTCCCCCCCACTTGACTTGGCCAACAGAAACCTGTTGTGGGTTGAGAATGCCATATCAGCCCCACTGCCGGATATCATTAGCAAACGGTCGCGCTTGTGAGTCGGAAACTCGCTTAAGGACTCTTCATCAATCCCCAATTTCTGTCCCGGCGGCCCACAGGGGGTCCTACAGACTGACAAGCAACAACTTTTGCCTGTCTCCAAACTGTCTGAGCAGCAGGATTTGGTAGTTGCACATCTGCTGCAGTGTGGAGGTTCAGGTTTCACTGACCAATGGCTACTGTGGGCCACTATTGCGCAGGGTATGCAGGACACATGAATGGCCAGCCTGTGACTCAGCCCAGCCAATTTAGCAATGGTCCGAACCAACGAGGGGAGCGGTTCACGAAATTCAGCACAGCAGCAAACACCACAGCAGACGCCCCAACATCGCAGCTGCTCTGCAAAGGGCACTAAGGCCCGAAGGCTGCACTTCCACAAGGGGGGGGTGTTGCAGTCTGGAACCAACGGCCCTTTTCGCTTCGCTTCAGTGTGTCGCCCAAAATTTGGAACTTGCACCACATGATCCAATAATCAATCCCCCCCCCCCAAAAGAAAATGCCTGTCACCACCATGAGAGTACCCACCCACAGTTCTCTGAAATGGTAGGCCTTGGAGCAGCAGTGGATCTGCCAACTGGAACGCCCTTCTTCTGCAAGGACCAAGGGGGGATACGAGACAAATGTGTTGTCAACCCATTCCTCACTGATCGTCTGCCTTAAAATCGGGAGCTCATGCATGCTTGTCGGCCACCTTTTTCTGTTCCCCACGGTGCTGTCGCTGTCGTAAGTAGTTGGGGATGGGGTTCAAATCTGACTCCGCCTTCGGGTCAGGGTTAGGGCTGAGAATGTTCATATGGGGGTTCGGTTCGGTTTTATGTTTGGGGCGTGCATCGTCCTCCTCCTGCTCTGGCTCAGAGACATGGAAATACACGTAAGCAGCGCTGATGGCGTTCACGGCCCCCAGGCCCCCCATGCACACCATTGCACCACCGTAATCATAGGCCAGACCCAGCACAACAGGCCCAAACGCATATCCCAGATCACTGGTCTGCCGACTGAGGGCCAGAGCCTGGCCTTTGTTGTCCTGCGGTGCACTATCGGCGGTCAATGCATTCAATGGGGGGCCCACAAAAGCTTCACCAAGGGACCATATGAACGTGGCCGCAAAGAATAAGCCGAAGTTACTTGAGCCCCCAAGCATAGCACAGCCCACAGCCATCAACGCAACAGATGGCAATATCACAGCACGACGCCCATGCTGGTCTGCCAGAGAGCCGGACCATGGCCCCCCAAAAAGACTCGGGATGCATAATACTGAGAACAAGATGCCGATCTGCCCTGCAGTGGCCCCCCAGACTGCTGCCGCATGGAGGGGAACAACAATGGTCATGGCCGCATAGTTGACTGCTAGGGCGAAATGGACAAGTAGGATGCCTTGTTGAGTGCGGTCCGCAAGTAGCGCACCTACAGACGTCAAAAACGACCATCCAAACACCCCAAATGGCGAACCGGCTTCACTTCCTGCAGCTACTGTCTTCTTGGTCAGAGTCTCTGATAGTGCACAATAGGCTATGCTACACATGCCAATAGCAGCCCCAACCATCATGAACCCCAACTGCGGCCCATATAAATCGCAGACCAGACCCCCAATAGCGGGGCCAGCCACCCACCCGACACTGAAAGCGGCGCTCTGTAGCCCCATGATAGTGCCCCGGTGTTTGCGCAGATTCCCAGACTCCGTCAAATCCGCCAAATAGGCATTTGATCCGGCAGCTGCCATTGCTCCACCAACACCCACCAGTACTCGAAATGGTAGCAGGGTGTACACGGTGGCGGCCAACCCTGTGCCTGCAACCCCAACAGCAGCCAGAAATTCGCCCACGACCATCAAAGGCTTACGGCCCCAGACGTCTGCCAAGCGCCCCATCGGCAGGTTCAGAATCAAGCGAGCGGTGCTAGGAACAGCAATCAGGAGGCTGACCCCTGAAGCTCCCATCCCTAGATCCTTGGCCAGTTGTGGGAACGTGGGTAGTACCACCCCAAAGGCCAGATTTAGAACGCAGCCTGCACATGTGAGGATCAACAGCGCTCGCTTCTGTTGTGGAGTCATTGATGCGTTCAGGAGCTTAAAACGCTCATGATAGCCCTTCACTTTGCGCTGGGGTGGCGGGGTCTCCGTATGGTGCCGAAGTTGTCGCTGCCGTGTGCTACACTGTGTTTGGCCCACTGAAGACCTGACGAGAGGGGTCGCCAACACACCGTACATTCTGGGCCTCCCCCAACGCAATGTGCTGGAAGAGGGCCTTGAAACCAGGAAGGCGGCATACTGTATGGAGCGCCGTGCGGTCCCATGGAACCCCACCAGCATCTCTGTTGAAGGTGGTGCAAAGGCAGAATGAGGAGGCCTTAACAGGCGTCAGTGATCAACACTGTGCGACTGTTGTTCGGCTGTGACTCAGGCGCATCCATCCCTCAGCACATGTTGCAAGAAAGCAATTCTCAATGGTGCGCAAGCCCACTGGGCTGTTTATGGCTTCAACAGCCTTGACTTTGGGAAAATATCACCCTTCTTTGAATCACATTCTCAGTTCATGCGCGCTTTGAATGCCAGGGATTTGTATGAATGAAGTAGTTCATGCAAGTTGTTGCACAACATTCAAGAACTTTATCCTCCATATTCGAAAGTGGAGTTTGAAGCGTTCAATCACATGACTAACATTCCATACATGGATTTGTTGATTGTCAAGGTGCAGCCATTAGAGACGAGTGTGTATGTTAAACCAACCCATATGTGTTCTTATATTCCGTGGGGTTCTAACACTCCATGGGGTTGATTACAGGAGAATGCATTCGTTTTTAATGTCTATGTTCTTGTGAACATTACTTCAATGCATGTTGGGCTAGAGTACAAGGAGCCCTTATCTGTTTAGGTTATCCTAAGCACGCATGGTGGACAGCACCAAGGCAATGCGGTGACATGAAGACGTATGTGCATGATTGTGGCAAAGTTGGTGAGATAGTGCATGAAATTCCTGTGCCGTATCCCCCTTCTATGCCAATACCATGGGCAGCAGTGTTTCCCCCTATGGCCTATGACCGTCAATACACGTGGCAGTGCTCCTTAGAAAAATCGAAGGCTAGAGGCTTGCGAATCTCCCCAAGAGATGAGGGCCCGGTGCCCTTTTGCCACCCGCCTCCACCTCGGGCTGGAAGGGACGGGCACATGGCATGCTGGTGGCTTGTCTTTCCGCTTTGTAGATGTGTGGAGCACCTTGGCCACTTCGGGATGCACGGTAGGCCCCAACATAGACGGGACGCCCACCCGAGCACCCTTTCCGTTGGGCTGCTACCCCTTACCAAAGGTCGGGAGTATCGTTGCGGTGACGACGTCGGGGTCCTTGGTGGTACAAAGCTGACGTGGAATGGGTGCCCGTAATCGGCATGGATGGACGGGTGCTCTGCGAGGCACTGCGAAAATGCACTCAATTTCAAAAAGGCACATCTAAAAAAAAACATTAAAATCCGAATAGTGAGCCTGGTAGCTTGTATCATGTCTCTGAAAAAATAGGCTTGTTTTTACATATTTAGTAAATAAATTCAACGATCTACTGCTAGCAGTAAAAGACATGTGGGTTCCTTCTTGGAAGATGGATTGAGTGTGTAATGTGGTACATACAACCTTGGTACATCAAAGTGCTCGTAGATGATAGCGTGACTTTTCTTCCTGAAAATCATAGGTTGCAATGGAAAAAAAGGAGTCAATAAACTATCTCTAACTCAGTGGAAGGCTCAGACAGCAACGAGAAATCTGAAAAACATCACTGTTAATCAGACCACTCATTTGTGTAGGTAACGGATTTGATGTTACTGTTCTACTGTTAGCAGTAAAAGAGAAACATGACAAGAACATTAAGTGATACAGATGGCTTGCTTACTAACAGACTCACTGACGACTCTTCAGCCAAGGAAATCGTATCAAAGGGGCTGTGTGCTATATCGAGCCCATTCGTGGAGGGTTATCCTGATGAGTCAAAGGAGGTCATTGGGAATCGTACCAGCGACTATCGGTCTGCTCAACAACCACGAGACTGACTGTGTACGAAGAGATACTAGTTTTTGGAAACCTGTGGTCCATGGCTTGGCATCGACACATGACAAAATGGACGCGATGACGATGGGCTAACGACTAGCAGTTGCCGTATGTAAACTAACATTCTGGTGATAATTAGGGTACCTTTGAGGTGATTTACCCGAAAAGTTGCTATCTAGACAGGCCTTGATTGGGCACAGACAAGAACATTCGAGGTTTGCTTGAGAGTGCTGAACCGTCTACTGCTAGCAGCAGACCGGGACACAAGAAAGGCATAGGACAACACAATAGACACGCCGCAACATGTGCGGCAACGTGCTTTCGTGGTCGATTCATCCTGAAATATTGTTGATGTCGACTCTCAATGGAAAGTACACATGACAACCGTGTGTGGCCAAAATAGTCGAATAAAGCGCAACCAACCGAGCCGGACATACCAACAAACATGCTAGGCAACGAAGCAAAAAATCGACCTCACTAGTACTGAACACACGGGAAAACTGAGTTGAACTTGGTGATGGTAGACATCAGAAACTAAAAAAAGGCGAACCATGTTGCACGTGCTTCGCAGATCCTAACACGAGGGCAAGTGCAGAAGGTCAAAAATTTTTGTAAAAAATTTTGTAAAATTTTTGTAAAAATTTTGGGCGGCCGGCGGCCAATGTGCATAAATGCTGGGGCTTTTGGCGGCCTTTTGGGGGCGGTTCGCGCATATTGTGGAGTTAGAGGGCCCCAAAGGGGGGAGTGTTGCAGTTCGTCAAAGACCCACGCCTGCAAACGTTGGAACACATGGAAGTGCCATGTGGCAACTACCACCCTCCAGTGCGCCTATAACGGAAGGAAGGATTGCTGAAGGGAAAGCGGGGAATGCAAGCGGGTGCACATGCACAGTTCTTCGGTGGATGCCGTTTGCCGCCACTTGATTGCCACGAGTCTCCATGTCTCCCATGTGTCGGCCCAGATCTCCCAAAACCAGGATTCGGAGGGGCATGTCAAAAGGCACTTCTGCACTGCGGAGCTATGGCACTGCCTGCATCATGGACACCGCACCGGGTCGGTTTCCCAAGGCACCCTTTCTCCTAGCCCACACAGTGTCCCCCAAAGCCATGGACCCCACTTATCTTGGTTGATCGTGCGCAAAGGTGGCCATGACGACCAATGCGCCTCGGGTACCAACTTCTGGGGGCTTGATTTGACGATCCACTTGCGCACTGTGGACAACATAACATGGTTGTTCGGGAGGATATCCATGGGTGATGTGCTGCCCGGACTGCGGCAAGGGTGCATAGTAATGCCCACTCGGGCCGCGTAGTCGGCCAATTCGTTGCCAATCCTGTCCTGATGATCTTGCTGGCTATGCGCCCTTTTGGAGTCCCGGTGCCCGTGCGCCCAACGTACTTGGAGTGATTTGGTCGAGATAAGCCGGTACGCTACCCCGTGCAAGTCGTAGTCGGATGACTGTGGGGTGGGTGGCTTGGAAATGCATCGGGCCGCTGCCCGGTTGTCAAGCACGATGGAGTCCCTCGGTTGGGCCAGGCAAGCACATTTCAGCTCTATAGATCTTCTGCGGGTCTGGTACTCTGGATGCGCATAGGTCCGTTGGCGACCCCTGTGCTGGGTCGCTCTTCTCAAACTGCCATCACCGTACCAAATTGACCCAGGGGGTTGCCCTTGCTGGTGCTAGGCGTGCCCTAAGTGCACAACATTGGTTTGCAAAGGACTAGTGCCGGCCTTGGGACGTAAGGATTGGAGGTACTTGTGGGGCACAAGCGACTCAAACCTATAGTCATCGGATTCCTCATCATCGAAGAGTGACTCGAGGTCATCGTGTGTCCGTTTGGATGCCTTGCAACCCATGGATTGGTTGGCGCGTGGGAGGTGTCCCATTTCCATGCCAAAGGACAGCAAGAGGCCGGTCGTTTTCCACCCGGGGAGCGTGTAGGACAAAATCTTCGAAAGCGGCCTTCATCCGATTGCCCAAACACACATCCCACATAAAGAGACTCTTATACACCCACCTGGGGATGAGTACCGAATTGACGATTTGTGCTTGCTCAGTGCTCGTCAATGGGAGGATGGTGTATGCGGCTACGTGAGTTTGTAGGGCGGCGAAGAGCGCATTCTCGGCCTTGCCCCTGTACCCAACACTAGCAATAGTGTGCCCCAAATCAGTGAACATGGGATCCTTGAATTCGAGGCGATACTGTCCCCACCATATGTGCTTTGCCTGCTAAACGCCCGAGGACCGTGGTCTATGGAAGTGGTACACTTCCGCGTCTTGTTTGGATTGAACTAGATCCCAATGTGGGAACCCCAAGCGGAGAGGTCGGTGAGGAGTTGTTCCAACTCGGAGTAATCTTTGAGAATGATGGGGATATCGTGAAAATAAACGAATGTGTCCGTGTAGTTGGCGATCAAACGCTTGATCAACAACTAGTTTACAATAGGGAACAGGAGTGGGGAGCAGGGGCATCCTTCTTTGAAGCACCGCGTGGGTTTTAAATAAATACGGTCTCCTTGTATGTCCGTGTATGTGTCAGTATGTGCATAGATCTTGCGGAAGGCAACAACATAATTTGGCGGGAGCCCCGCGTGGTTCAGGATGGAGAAGATGACCTCATGGATTGTGGACAGAAAAGCTTTGGCGACATCCAACAAAACTACGAAGGGCTCCCGTCCCTCTATTTCGTGCTTAATGGAGGGATTGACCAAGTTCGTAGCTTGCTCGGTCACGGTGTGCAAAGGCCTGGACCCATACTACTCGGGCCGTGCAACCCGGTCCATGAGCCGCTGCAGACGGTTCTCGTACAAATTCACGATAACACTATATATGCTGGTGGTCCCATGAAAGCGTGAACTGCAGGCACCTTCTACTAGTAGCGGTAGAAAAGAAATGATGATGACGCGCATGGTTCCATGCAACCTGGAGGAACAGAAACAACCAACAATCGTCAACATGCAACACCCATACCGTCGAGAGGCACGTAGCGCCGGTGACTGGCACCCTCTTGCACTTGTGGCTAGCCATGTGCGGCCCTGCCCCATCGGTTGCCCCGGAGCACCTGAAGGCTCCAAGGGCAATCGTCGTGGCTGTAGCCGTGGTTGTGGAAACAAAAAACCTCCACCAAACACCTACCACACGATACAATATGCGATACATAGACGGGACCTTTTGGCTACTCTTGGCAAAGAAGTATTCAAGCCCGGGAGGGGGGGGGCTCGCGTCTGGACGCCAACTACCCCCCGAACTAACTGTTGGCCGGAGGCCCCTTGGGGGGGGCTCCCTCTAACCATACCATCACCATAAACCTAACCCTGACCTTTGCAGCCAGCTAGGTTGGTCATGCCAGTCATGCTGATTGGGCTGAACAAGAGCTTTTGCCACATCATTGCTCTCCATTTTGGACCCACTCACTCTGACCCTAGCCTAGGGTGAGAGGTGAGGCTAGGGTTAGGGCTAGGGTAAAGGTGACACGGATGAACGACGGTGAAGTTAGGGTGCCTTTCTGTCTTGTAGCATAAAAACACTTCAGTGTTGACAAAACAAGGCCAACAGGCGCAGTGATTTGTATGGTAGCACAATTGTATCATTTCAATGATCTCTTGGAACTGCCAAACATTGCTGCATATGCATACCAGGACGTGCATGTGTAGAGCGCTTTGAGACCTGCTTGCGCCCCAGGGGGCCTGTGGCCAACAGCTAGTTGCCAATGGTGCCGCCCTGAGGAGTCCCCGGGCGCCGAATGCCCCCAACGCTCCATGGGCACCAAAGCCGCCCAAAGGAAAATTTTGTCCACTTTGCAACCCAGCATTATCCCTACACGCAACCCTGCCACTAGCACCCACCCCCACCCTCAGCCTACTCCTAACCCTACACCTATCCCTCGGGCAGGGTTGCCACGTCGGACACCTGGCCGGCCTATACGCCGTTGAGAGGCATTGATGGCTGTGAGGGTGCCGAAGGCCCAGCCTCTGGTGTGAGGAGTTCAGTCCAGACATTTCATTCCTAGGCTCTCGGAGGCATAAAGCAAGTTTTGGGGCCATGTACTGCAGCGGCTGTGCAGCCGGCTGCTGCCCTGAAGACAGGGGTTCGAATCCCCTTGGCCGGAGGCCGAAGAAGGACTATGAGGAGGAGATGCGGTTCCGGCGGACGGCGGTACTAGTGACGGAGCGCGCTGCTGCAGGTGTGCTGTCCTTGGTGCCTTGCTTTTTATTCCCCAATTGGACATACCTGACATTATCAAAACTAAGACATACCACATAAAGAAAAAACTATGAGGACGAGACACGCCACCCATCCACCGGCGGTACCGATGGTGGAGCGGGCTGCTGAAGGGGGCGGTGGCGGGACCTCACCGACGGGCCCCTAGACGGACGGACAAACCGGGGATCGAACCCCCGACCGCGACGAGCGCCAGCCAAGGTGCATACCACTAGACCGTCCATGCCTCTTACCCATTATGACGCTTGGGTCATTTATACCTTGACACGACAACTCCCTTGGGGGTGGGGTAGCGCGCCCTAATCCGAGTCAGTTACAGGTGTGTGGCAACCAGAGGAAAAGGAGATCCTTGGGCTATTCAGACAGGACCGGGTGCTTGCGTTTGTGCTCGGTGTGTTAAGCCTTCGGCATTGCCGTGGCCAATTCCACCAAGCCCAGATTTTCCCATGTGTTTTGTGGGTCATCCAGGATGTCAGAATCATGTAAGCTTGCAGTGGATGCGGTGTCAGAAGAATTAACGCTGATAGTACTATGCGAGTCACTGTGACTAAGAGTGCTGGACGAGCTCTTGGTCGCATCACGATCCGAATCCATCCGCCGTGAAGTGGAGGGTGCGTCTGAATCCAGACTGTCATTACAAGACGATAGGCGTTCCTCCGAGCCGGTCATTGAGTGTCTGGACTCCGAGAAATCGAGTTTCCAGGAGATCCCAAGCACTTCTGTGTCCTGAGGCTCATGAGGGTGCATTCTGCACAGAGAGGGGGTGTCTCCGGAGGGGGTGATGACATCGTGAAGCTCTAGTGAGCGAGGGACCGCAGGTGCCCGTATCGGGGTGGGGGTAGAAGGCAGCTCCAAACTGACGGTTGGCCTGTCAGGCAATGATAAGACATGATATAGGGGGGAACTTACCCTGCCCTCATCCGCCAAGACGTCTGCTCTTTCATTACCTGGGATGTCGGTGTGGCTAGGAACCCGAATCCATTTCACTGTGGCTGAGATTTGGTCAACCAAGTCAAGTGCTCTTATCCACAGGTCCACATTGCGGACCGGGCCAGATTAGCCAACCCAACCCGCTGTGCGCCACCGGACGGCTGAACCCCTTAGGCCATCATAGACGTACTGTGAGTCCATGACCACGGCTAGCCGTACCTGTTGCTGAAGAAAATGTTCTAATATAGTGATCACAGCCAACAACTCTGCCTTGTTATTGGTCTGCCCTGAGTTTGGTGGCAAAAACCCCTTGGCCTCCCATACCCCCATCACCACACACCTGTACAGTTTTTTCAGTGAGGCAGATTTTCCCCAGCTTCCCACCCAGACCGAAGGTATGGACCAGTCAGTGGGCAGCAGTTGGTTGAATCGCCTCATCGTAGAGGAATAGACGTCCTGCCAGGTAATGCCAATTTTGGGCAGCAGGTCCTGACGGGGGGAAACATTCATGTCAAACAGATATGCAATGCACATGACGCCTTTGCGAATGAGCGCAGGGCAGTAGTAAGTAAGGTGGTCTGAATTGCGAAAGATTGCGGAGTGCCATAGAGGGAGTTCTTTGATATTGGCCCCTTCCGGTGGACCATCAATGACATAGCGTCTGGCCTGAGAGTATGACTTGAGGGATTGGGCTAAGAACCCCATTGTGGAGTAGGGGACTGGGCCGAATTGCAAGAAGGGAAGAGACCTCAAGTGCCATTGGACCCCATATTTAGAGGCCCATGCCCACAACTTCGGTCTCACAAAACTGGCCATGACTGCAGGATTCTGGCCGAAGGCCGTGAAGCCCAGCCCTGCTTGAACTTTGAGCCAGGTGTCCTGGGGGGGGGGGGGGCAAAGAGAATCCCCTATCATCCGGGTGAAGGGACGCCTGGGACAGCGTGGCGCCTCAGCTGCCGAAACCAAGAGCGGTGTCGAACACCACTTTCAGGGAACGCTCTTCCTGTTCCGTGGCTCTGTAGGCCAGCAGTAGCACAGGCAGGACTCATGTTTTAAGTAGAAGAAGTCTTTCCGTTAGAGACAGGCCGAAAGATGCGACCAGGGCGGCCCGTCTGTGTGCTTCGCCCATCACTTTAGAGAACGCCCGGGAAACCGAGATATTTCCAATCTGTACCCCTAAGTATTTGACATATTGCTGAAGAGACGGGCCGCAGCCTTCGAAGTAGTGTTGCTCCTACTGGAAAAAATTCCCTTTGATGACTAACGCCGACTTCCCCAGATTGAGCTTAAGCCCAGAAACTTTGCTGAACCGGTGCATTGCATCCAAGATATGTTTCAGATTTGGTGTGTATCTACTGTTGATCAGAACGCAAAGGTCATCTACGTACATAAAGGGGTAGGCCCCAATGAGCTCATCAAACATGAAGAGAACAAACGATGCGCAAAACGAAAAGAGTAGGGGGGAGAACGGGTCTCTCTGTCCGATGCCTGCCTGTGGTTGAAAAGTGACTTCCGGAACAATACCTCTTCCCATGCAAAAATGGTAAGGAGCCGATAGCGTTGACAGTGGTAAATGGATGAGCTGTAAGACTGCCTGATGAAGCTGTGTCCTAAGGTTGGAAATGCGTTAGAGAAGTCAAAGCTGACCAGAACTCCCTTTTCAAGGGACTCAAAGCCACCCTTGACCCCCAGATATGATGAATCATTTGACGACCTTTGACACACCCTACCTGCTGCTTATGGGTGAGCTGCTGAAAAATTTGGTCCACTTGGAGGGAGACTAGATTCATGATCCATTTCTTTTTAACATCCTGAAGGGCTATGGGTCGCAACTTAGCAATGGCCGCCAACCCAAAGGCTTTCGGAATGCAATTGATTAGCCCCAGCTCCCAACTTGGTGGGAGCTTTCCTTTCGTGAAGGCGTGCTGTGCAATGTCCATCATAAGGGGACCGAATATAGAATGAAAAGTAGAGTACATCCCCGAGGACATGCCATCCTGTCTTGGTGAGGATCCTGGGTTTAATCTATCCAGTGCGTCCACGACGAGGGCCTCAGAGAGGGGCCTGAAAAGTGCTCGTGCCATGACTGAAAAATTTGGAGGCAATTTTAATTTGCGAAGGAAGGCTGCACAGTAATCCACTGTCGCCAAGCCTGGGGTGGTGACTTCGGCCGAGTGCTGCTCTAGGGCTTGGGCTATGGCAATAGGATCCGCAAGAACCTGTCCCCCTTTGTTACGTACCCAGCCAAGCCTCTTGCGAGATTGAAGCTCATCCATCAATTTGTGGATTTGTTTGGTCCGCTCTTTTTGGAAGACATCTATGATGGTGTCGCCAGCAAGCAAACCTTTTAGCTTAGAAAGAAGGAGGTTGCCAACCTTATCTGTCTGGTCACGCTCATGCAGCGCCAAAAGTTAGGAGTATGCTTGCGCGTGTGTCGTGGGTGAGAGGCCCTGGGACTCCAGGAACTTCCAACCCTGTGGAGTGACATATTGGACAGTGGAATTAAGTAACAAAGGCAGGACCTGAGGGTCATCCACCTGTCTATGGTCTCTAGAAAATTGAATAGCATTAGCGCTTATAACTCGATGGGCAAACTCCCATCGTTCCACTGGGGATCCAGCAAGTCCCTCAAGTTGACCTGTCACCTGATGTACCATATCCTGATCCTTGAGCAGTTCATCTGGGCACCGAAAGCGAGGGTGCTGGGTGTGGAACACGGGCGGAGCACACGTGATCACTACGCATTTGTGGTAAGCCTGCGGAGATAGCTCGTGAAAGCTGTGGACAGATGACCTTTTAGAGAGTCACAAACATGGATGCGTCTTTTGGACCTGTCGGGTGCCCTATCTGAATCCTGGATAGAGTGGCCATAGGTGAACCCTGGGGGTACATCCTGGCTGTAACAGGAGTGGAGGTTGTGCACCTCACCCCAAGCATCATACAGTCCTAACTGCTGAAGTGCAGAGACCTTTGTATCTCTGGCCCCAAGGATTTCCAATTTCTTTTCTTCGGCTGGAACCTCGGCGTCCCGGGCCGGAACAATGAGTGAGTTATGGTCTGCAAGCATGATGGTGTGGCCTCTAAAGCTGTGGGAATGCTCAAGGATGTTTAACCATCGTTGTTCCGCCTGTTGTGCTCATGATGGAAGTGGGCCCCAATGGCGGTGATCTTTTGACCCTCAATGTTGGAAAAGCAGCCAACAATGATTCTACAGTCCACAGAGAAAGAGTCGTGACAGATCCAATCTTGTTTCCAGACAAAACCGGCACCCCCCCGCCCAGCGGTATTGTAGTTCAGCATGATGCAATACCCTAGTCGTTCAAAGTGCTTGCGCAGGAGCTGTTCCTCCTCTTGGGAGGTAACATGGTGCTCTTGAATACAGGCTATGTCAATAGACAGAACCGCCAGGTATTTGGCCAGAACAGCATATTTGCGGACTTTTTTCTTACCACGTTTGATTTTGGTGAACATGCCATTCATGTTAAATGTCATGAGGTGAAGTGCCCCATAGAAAGGGGGGTGGGGGCCAGGGCGGGGGCCGCCGCCCTGCCCAATCCCATTTGAAACTCTTCCATTCATGGTTGCTTAGCTGAGGATCCTTTGACTGCCTGCATATAAGTGACGGCCCATTTGTTGTTGGTTGTGGACTATTCTTGCTGAGGCTTAGGCCTGGGCCTGTTTTGGATCTGTTTGTTGTGGGAAGCCCTCTCTTCGATGTAATGATTCATTGTGACCATGTACATGGGCTTCCTGCGCTGCGGGTCTCTTATGATCAAGCCGCCGAGTTAACACAGATTGGGACCTATCAATTTCCATGCAGCAAGAGATATGTCGCCCATTGTCCAAGTAAGCCTACTGACAGAAAGGAGCGTTTTGCTCTTGGATTTGAAAGCTTCGACCAGGTGGTCGTCTTCCATCCAGAAGGGGACGTCATATAGAACCATGACATCATGGTTGGGCTGCAATTGGCCTGAGGACCTGGAGACAACCGATGACCTGCTGGAGACCGACCGTCCGTGTCAGAGGCATCAAACATATCTGACATTCGCCCGTTCGTTCTTTCATCGTTTGAGAGGATGCCCTGGTTGTCTAAGTCGAATCGGACAGTATCAAACCACCTTTGTGCTTCGTGGGACGCGAAGCCAAGCCTGACCTTCGATCTGCCTGAGAGCTGCAGAAAAAAGGAGTCCGGCGGTGTTTCGCATTGGACCGGGGCGCTGTAAATGTGATACCACAGGAACGGTGAAATCGCCTCCTTGTGGGACGATTTGGGGTATAGTTGAATGACAATGGGGCAGGCCTCGAAGGCCGTCCCATCGTACTCCTGTTCTGACATCAACGCGAAATATGGGCATCCTTTATAGGCTTTGAGAACTTGAGAGACCTCCTTAGGGGATAAGGAGTGCCAAATTAGCCTGCAACCTCTTACAGATTTGCTTCGCGGAGCAATGGTTTTATTCCCTTTCCTGCTCATGCCGGCAAATAGGGAGGGGATAGGTTCTTTTTTCGGCGTGGACGACCAGCATGTTGTCCGGTGCAACTGGGAACCCTAGGTCAAGGGGCTGGGCCCCAACTCCTACAGCGAAGAGCTTCAGAACCTCAAATTGCGGGGCTAATCCGTTTTTCCTTGAAGAAGCTGTGGACTGGGCCACATAACAGTGGATGGAAGCATCATCAGATGTGACCAGTGGTCTGCTTAACTTGGAAATATCAGTACAACGCCACGGGATGAGGTTTTCAACCTGTGGACCTGTGGTCGGAAACAAGGGGCGATCAGAGTCCATCAAAATGAGGACATCAATGCGATCAGGGCTCAGAACTTTTTCAAGGACCGAGTAGGCAGTAGAAAACTGTGACAGCTCATTGAAATGAGAGACAAGAAGCAGATTTGGATGGATGAGCTCATCATCAACCGAGAGCAGAGATTTCACTTGCTGTGGGGGCATGTCGCCCAATGCTGACCATTTGATGGATTGGTTGTCTCGAGATGACAAGCGAGATTCATTTTGCAGCATGAGATCCATAAATTCCCGGGTAAACCGGTATACCAATTGTTCCTGCTCGGATTGCTTGAGGGGAGACACGACATTCGGCTGAGATACCTCTGTTCATTGACTCCTGGCATTGACAACATTCTGGACGATTGCTGAGGGGAAGGCACCTCCCGGGGGCCTTTTCCTCGCATTTTTTGCAGTCGGGGCGTCCGCTGCGGATTCATTCTTGCAGTGATGGTTTTCAATGTCAATTCTCTGTTGCTTGAGTTGGTCGCACTGAGTCTGGATGATATTTCGTTGTTCCAGGATGAGTCGCTTGAGATCGGCTGTCAGATTACGCAGAAACTCCTGCACAACGCATTCGGCTTTGTAGATGTGGGAGTCAAGTGACTCGATTACCGCCGCGATTTTGCCTTTGGCTTCCTCTGACGCATCCGTGGGGAGGGCTTGACGCTGAGCGGTGACTTTTGAGCGTTGCTCCTGTAGCTTTGAGTAGTTGACATGTCTAGAACAGAGGACACTCCGGAAGTGGCACCTCAAGAGTATTCACCACTCGCGTGGGAAACCAAACAGCAACAAGCAGAGATCGAGGCCGGGCTAGGGAGAGCGCAAACTTCACCCTACACCACGCAACCGCAGTAGCCGGACGCCCCGTCAGAGGGCACGATTCTAGCAGACTTCTCACCGTCCACACCAAAGATGATCTCAACCGTGGAATCTCCGACGTGGTCTCCACAGTAGAAAAGGAGAAACGTGAATCTGTCCACATCAAGGTTTGCTGCGCTCATCACGCACGCTGACCGTCCGTCCGGCTCTACCATACCGACTTCCTCGTTGTCAGCTGCCTGGGACCACTGGGAACCGGTCTTTCTGATAATTGAGCTATTGGGCCGAGAGCGATCCTACCCCACAGCCGACCACCTTGATCGAGTCTTCCTGCTCTTAGAAACTTTGCTGGTCCCACAACACATAGGACCGCGTGCTTAACAACCCTACCAGGGGTTAACTTGCCACATTGGCTTTTGCGATTGGTGCTCTGGCTCCGCCGTCTTGGAATCTGCACCCCCTGTTCACCACTGCATGTCTTCCAATTCCTCTGCACTCAAAAATGGGCTGGCTGCTGCCCCTTCCTCCTCATGTGCCGTCGCTGAACCAGCGGCCGTCCAACAAGCTCTCGAAGGAGTCAACCAACTCCTTGACAAACAATGTGCTCTGCATGAATCAATCCAGGCGCTACAAAAGGACAATCCCACATCTGCTGAGATAAAAGACCTGAAAGCATCTCTTGCTCAAGTGGCGGCAACCATCCGCATTGTGATCAATCACATAGAGGCAGCCGACGACTCGCAGTTTGCGGCGGCAAGGGACTTCATAGCCCAGAGGGCTGGGCAGGCATGGCAGTGACAAACATCGAAAAAAGAATAGACACTCAGAAAGTCGGGGGCATTCGGCGCCCGGGGACTCCTCAGGGCGGCACCATTGGCAACTAGCTGTTGGCCATAGGCCCCCTGGGTGAGGGGGCTTTGGGCTTTGGGCTTACCTTCCCGAATCCGAAGAGGGCCTTAGGGGCCCACGGAGTGCCGCATTGGGGAAGCTCGGCTCCGGCGCACCACACTCACCCTTTGGCCATGCAGCCAGCGGGCGGGGCACACGCCTCCTCCTCTAGTATTGTCGCACGTGCATTGAGTGCGGCCGTATCCCTGGCGTGTTCGCGTTGTGCTTTGTACTGGGGCAGGGGTAGGGGGGAGGGAGGTCCACCTGTGCGGGGCACCGTCGGGGCTCCCGCTCCCCTGGTTCTGTGAGTTGAAGCACCTGCAGATGTGCTGCGGGGGGCAGGAGGGGAGGGGTCACGAAGATACAGTACTGGCCATACAGTATACACTATTGCACTGATAGGTAGGTAGGTAGGTAATACTAGCAGGCAAATACAGTTACGTGTAGTACGGCCACCTATACTGTATTTGCTGTGTGTGGCTGTGCCTGGGGGTAGGGGCAGGGGCAGGGGCAGGGGGGAGGGAGGTCCACCTGTGCGGGGCACCGTCGGGGCTCCCGCTCCCCTGGTTCTGTGAGTGGAAGTACCTGCAGATGTGCAGCGGGGGTAGAAGGGGAGGGGTCACGGAGATACAGTACTGGCAATACAATATACACTTTTGCACTGGTAGGTAGGTAGGTAATACTAGCAGGCAAATACAGTTACGTGTAGTACGGCCACCTATACTGTATTTGCTGTGTGTGGCTGTGCCTGGGGGTAGGGGCAGGGGCAGGGGCAGGGGGGAGGGAGGTCCACCTGTGCGGGGCACCGTCGGGGCTCCCGCTCCCCTGGTTCT
Organism: Eutreptiella sp. 'Long Island Sound 2002'; assembly: GCA_964036045.1. Classification (NCBI taxonomy): domain Eukaryota; phylum Euglenozoa; class Euglenophyceae; order Eutreptiales; family Eutreptiaceae; genus Eutreptiella; species Eutreptiella sp. 'Long Island Sound 2002'. The sequence goes on from OZ038390.1 coordinate 16,338,451, forward strand.
GTGAGTGGAAGTACCTGCAGATGTGCAGCGGGGGTAGAAGGGGAGGGGTCACGGAGATACAGTACTGGCAATACTATATACACTATTGCACTGGTTGGTAGGTAGGTAATACTAGCAGGCAAATACAGTTACGTGTAGTACAGCTACCTATACTGTATTACCTGTGTTGGGGGCACGAGGGGAAGGAAGGGATTCGAACCCGCGACTGCCACTCAGCAGCTCATGGGGTTGACCGCTCGACCACTCGGCCGGCGGTGTAATGGGGCGGGTTGGGGGGGGGGGAGGGGGGGAGTGCAGCCGTGGGATCGCCCACCGGCGCTGCAGGGGAAGAGAGGGGGAAGGAGTGCAGCCGTGGGATCGCCCACAGGCGCCGCAGGAGAGGGGGGAAGGTGGAGCGCAGCCGTGGGATCGCCCACTGGCGCTCCCGGGGGAGGGTGGAGGGTAGGAGGGCAGCTGTGGGACGGCCCACTGGCGCTGCCAAGGAAGGGAGGTGTGTGAGGGGCAGGGGCAGGGGGGCAGGGGGCAGGGGGGAGGACAACCTGTGCGGGTCACCTTTAGGGTTCCCGCTCCCTTTGACACATGAAGTGACGCACCTGCAGACATGCAGCAGACGGTGGGAGGGGAGGGGACACGGGGATACAGTACTGGCTATGCAATACACACCATTGTGTAGGTAGACAGGTAGGTAATACCAGCAGGCAAATAATAAAAAGTCAGTAGTCCCTTGGTTCAGGGGGGTGAGTGAGGGCCCCGCCAGATCACTGGCTGCCTAGCCCGGGGTGAGTGAGGGCTCCGCCAGACTGCTAGCTGTCGAGCCTGGGGGTAGGGGCAGGGGCAGGGGCAGGGGGGAGGGAGGTCCACCTGTGCGGGGCACCGTCGGGGCTCCCGCTCCCCTGGTTCTGTGAGTGGAAGTACCTGCAGATGTGCAGCGGGGGTAGGAGGGGAGGGGTCACGGAGATACAGTACTGGCAATACTATATACACTATTGCACTGGTAGGCAGGTAGGTAATACTAGCAGGCAAAATACAGTTACGTGTAGTACAGCTACCTATACTGTATTACCTATGTTGGGGGCACGAGGGGAAGGAAAGGATTCGGACCCGCGACTGCCACTCAGCAGCTCATGGGGTTGACCGCTCGACCACTCGGCCGGCGGTGTAATGGGGCGGGTTGTGGGGGCGAGGGGGGGATTGCAGCCGTGGGATCGCCCACCGGCGCTGCAGGGGGAGAGAGGGGGATGGAGTGCAGCCGTGGGATCGCCCACAGGCGCTGCTTGGGAAGGGGGGGGGGGTGGATTGCAGCCGTGGGATCGCCCACAGGCGCCGCAGGAGAGGGGGGAAGGTGGAGCGCAGCCGTGGGATCGCCCACTGGCGCTCCCGGGGGAGGGTGGAGGGTAGGAGGGCAGCCGTGGGACGGCCCACTGGCGCTGCCAAGGAAGGGAGGTGTGTGAGGGGCAGGGGCAGGGGGGCAGGGGGCAGGGGGGAGGACAACCTGTGCGGGTCACCTTTAGGGTTCCCGCTCCTCTTGTCACGTGAGGTGACGCACCTGCAGACGTGCAGCAGACGGTGGGAGGGGAGGGGACACGGGGATACAGTACTGGCTATGCAATACACACCATTGTGCAGGTAGACAGGTAGGTAATACTAGCAGGCAAATAATAAAAAGTCAGTAGTCCCTTGGTTCAGGGGGGTGAGTGAGGGCCCCGCCAGATCGCTGGCTGCCTAGCCCGGGGTGAGTGAGGGCTCCGCCAGACTGCTAGCTGTCGAGCCTGGGGGTAGGGGCAGGGGCAGGGGCAGGGGGGAGGGAGGTCCACCTGTGCGGGGCACCGTCGGGGCTCCCGCTCCCCTGGTTCTGTGAGTGGAAGTACCTGCAGATGTGCAGCGGGGGTAGGAGGGGAGGGGTCACGGAGATACAGTACTGGCAATACTATATACACTATTGCACTGGTAGGCAGGTAGGTAATACTAGCAGGCAAAATACAGTTACGTGTAGTACAGCTACCTATACTGTATTACCTATGTTGGGGGCACGAGGGGAAGGAAGGGATTCGAACCCGCGACTGCCACTCAGCAGCTCATGGGGTTGACCGCTCGACCACTCGGCCGGCGGTGTAATGGGGCGGGTTGTGGGGGGGGGGGGGGAGCGCAGCCGTGGGATCGCCCACCGGCGCTGCAGGGGAAGAGAGGGGGAAGGAGTGCAGCCGTGGGATCGCCCACAGGCGCTGCTTGGGAAGGGGGGGGGGGTGGATTGCAGCCGTGGGATCGCCCACAGGCGCCGCAGGAGAGGGGGGAAGGTGGAGCGCAGCCGTGGGATCGCCCACTGGCGCTCCCGGGGGAGGGTGGAGGGTAGGAGGGCAGCCGTGGGACGGCCCACTGGCGCTGCCAAGGAAGGGAGGTGTGTGAGGGGCAGGGGCAGGGGGCAGGGGGCAGAGGGGAGGACCACCTGTGCGGGGCACCTTTAGGGGGCGTTGTCGCACGGTGCGCGCACGGTGCGCGCACGGTGCGTGCACGGTGCGCGCACGGTTCAATGTTTTTGGGATGGTTGCCCAACTTGTACCCCGTTGAATGGCCCCCATAGAAACACACCCAGGGTCCTGATTTCTGCACCTTGCAGTCCATACTGGCATACCAGGATTCTTCAATTTTTAGTCTGATGCTTGTCACAGGTTCCAGGGTCCTATTTTCTGCACCCTGCAGCCCCTATTGGCGTACCGGGAATTTTTTTTTTTTTGAATCTGATGCTTGTCACAGGTTCCAGGCTCCCAATTTCTGCACCTTGCACGCACCTCCGTAACAAACCATGCACAGGCGACAACACAAGCGACAACACTGGTTGGGTTACGGGAATTTCAATTTCATCCGCCACAGCATTCTGGCTCATGATCATCAATTCTAGGGGCTTCAGCTTCCACTTCAGGTAATTGGGGCTCCAGCAAAGCATCCATCGGCGCCTCATGGTGCATAGGTTGGGGGGAATCGGGGCTCTCAGCAGTCACAATTGCAAACTCCAACCGCTCCTCGGGTGCATGCTCGTACAAGACCTCTTCACCACCCAATTCGTACCGAATAGAGACGCGACTCCCACCTCTTGGAGAAGGGTCAACGACAGTGGCCGACACCCTATCCCCGTTGGAGCGGTGGTAGTACACAGGCAGTCCGGCGACAAGCTAGGGCAGCTCAGATTCAGGCATTGTGGATCTGGTGGACACAGAATACGCAAAAAGATGCACGGTGCGCGCACGGTGCGCGCACGGTGCGCGCACGGTTCAGGCAACACCCCCTTAGGGTTCCCGCTCCCTTTGACACATGAAGTGACGCACCTGCAGACGTGCAGCAGACGGTGGGAGGGGAGGGGACACGGGGATACAGTACTGGCTATGCAATACACACCATTGTGTAGGTAGACAGGTAGGTAATACTAGCAGGCAAATAATAAAAAGTCAGTAGTCCCTTGGTTCAGGGGGGTGAGTGAGGGCCCCGCCAGATCGCTGGCTGCCCAGCCTAGGGTGAGTGAGGGCTCCGCCAGACCGCTAGCTGCCGAGCTTGGGGGAGAGTGCGGGCTTCGCCAGATCGCTGGCTGTCGAGCATGAGAGAGCGGGAGACCTCTGGCTGCAGCGCCTGTAAGGGTGCATCGCGCAGAGTGGGGGGGGGGGGGGAGGGCGGCCACAGCGGCCGTGGCTTGTGTTTGTACACCCCTTCCACCCAGGATCGCCTGAGCTTGCCACGCCATCTCAGAGGCGACAGGGCACTGCCGAGCGGGACAAGCTTCCGCAGACAGCCCTGGGTGAGGGGGGGGGGGGGGGGGGCAGGGGGGGGGTTGGCGTCCGAGGACCCGCGGAGTCGCCCCCCCCCCCCGGGTATTCAAGTGTTCATCACATGCAAAGGTGTGTTGGACAAAGCATAGCGCACAGAAATACCTATCAAGCAAATATCGTTCATGTTCTCCTGTTGGCAGTAGAAGCTGAGTGCATTGTAGGCCAAATGTTCATTTGTTGCGCAAGTACTGCATTCACGGATTGTACTACGCTTGGCATCAAATAACCTTTCTAGGGCCTCGGGAAGGACACGCACTCCATTGATGCCATAATAATTCCCTTTTAGTACAATAGTGCATCATGACCAAAGCATAACCACTGGCACAATGAATGACCATTCATATGCATGCTCGCAGTATTTAACATGTGAACTTATTCAGCTTCATCAGTGAATTGAATCGGTTTTGAGCAAGAGTCATCGCTTCTTTGGACCAACTTGGGCGGGAATAAAAAAAGCAGGCAAACGAGCACAAGGCGGAGTTTAATGCATCAGAATATGGTAAGAAAATTCGACCAATGAACCTTCCCACTCCATTGGTGTGAGTGAATATTTGTTCTTACTGCTAGGAGTTAAAATACAAACACAACCTAGCCTAGCACTCAATTTTGCGACTCATTCCGCTATAAACAATGTCAAATGTCACCCACTCGATCTGAGCTATTCGACTGCTAGCAGTAAAAAAATATTTCAAAAAAGATCTAGTGGTCTTGTGGCGGGGTTTGGAAGATAATTGAAAAAGAATTCATAGTCAAAAGTGTGCATTTGAAAAGAACAGTCATTGATGGTCATCATGCGCGCAATAGCGCCGATTGTCAGCTTCGTACCACCAAGGGGTCTTTCCATCGGGTGGCATATTAAAGACCGGGCACCATACTCTACCATTAACCCCACTGATTCTAGTGGTCGAGGTCCGGCTTCAACGTCCCCACACAGCAGGGGGTGCCAACGCGCTTAGGCGTAAGGGGACAGCGCTAGGCACTCCACGAGGCCTACGTCCAACACACTCGCCAACTAGGCCCGCCGCTAGTAGATATGGCGGGCTTGGGCTTGGATTCTCTCCTCAAGAGAAGCCATAGGCGGCCGCCTTGCATTCGCGCATGTTTGGGATTGGGCGGGCGGAGGTGGTGGTTGACCGTCCATGATGGTAAGAGAAGACACAAGGACAGAACGCTACCTAAACCGTACAAGCAAACAAAAGATGAAACGAGGTTGAACTAGGGTTTTGCTACCAAGAGGCCGCCTCAGCCTGTGTACAACATGAAGTATGATGTACATGGACCACAAAATAAGAAGTCCAATCCTATGGGCATGGGGTTGGGAATTGACTATGTCACTTGGTGGGAAAACCCAGCAATAGAGTGCCCCCAAATCAAATTTTAGATACGTAGCATAAAAGTAATGTAAGTTCTGCACTGCACGCCTCCCAGACTCTGAAGCTCGCTCGGCCCCTTGGCGAACCGCTCCCTCTCGCGACAACCTCTTGTTTCAATTTTGAAAAGAAGACATTCAAGCATCCCGGATGAGCGACGGAAAGCACAACTAACACTGGACTTGGACCTGGGTGCGAGTGATGGCCCAGGCTACGGGTCCCTATACGTGGCATAGGTGGCACTAATGAAATAGCGTCGGCTAGCAGGAGAGGTCCCAGAGGAACATCGAAAACTGGTCGTGGACAGGGGTTCCATCACTTGGCACTAAACGGTGCACATCAACACCTCCATGATGGCGCCACTATTCCACAAGGTGCTTGGAGGCAGCTTGGGCGCACGTGAATTCACAAAGCATCGGGACGTCTTTGTGTTTGGCATGAGGTTGACGTAGGGAATTTAATGCCTATCTCCAAAAGTGGAGCTAGCGCAAGGTGACGCGACCTTCGCACATTGCGAAATTATCCGCATGGACGGGGATGGCGATGAACAAGAGGCCTGGGGGCGAGATGATGCGGCTGGCTCGGGCAATGGTGGACAACATGGGGCCCTCACAGCGATGGGATCATGGAGACGGCATAAAGTGGCTCATGCACACGGGGAGCAGAAATCAAGTGGGGCCCTAGAAGAGCCCGGGACATTCCTTAGAAATAAAAAACTTTGGGCGTTCTATACGGCACCTTGGAAAATAGATGCACAGGACCCCACTTGCCACTGTGAACTAAAATGGCACTCGCTCCGGGCTGTTTTATGCATTGGCTATTTGCAAAAGGAACCACAAACACTCCCGAAGAAATGAATATGTACATGGGTGACTTCCGTACCACCCCCTTGTAGCGACCTACCGACGAGACGCTGGGTGGGGAGGGGGAAGGGGGGGTGCCATGCAGCAAAAGCAGTGCAACATCCACGTTAGCAAGTGTAAATGAAACACAAGGCCTTAAGCAGAGGAACCAAGGCACTAAACAAAGCGACTCTGATCGATGGCCCTGCGCCACACGGCACTAGGCCACAATACGTTCCTTCCCGCCACATGTCAACGCTCTCCCTTTCCTGGCCCGTTCAAATCACAAATATCATGGTCCCATATAAAGAGCTACATGGGATAAGAGGGGTAGGGTTGGGGGCAGGGACAAGGGATGGGGCCACGGCTGCCGGTGGAAACTGTGGTGCAAAGTTGCCAACGGTTGCCCATATCGAAGCCTACGAGCTTGGCTTGCTATAGCATCTAGAAACTGGCGGTAGATATCAAATTAGCCGAAAGCGGCAAATGACGGCAAAATCAACCGCACAAATACAATGATTATGGTCAAAGAGCTGTATGGCTTAAGGGGTGGCGGGGTCACTAATGGGGTGCGGGGCCATGGCTGCCGGTCGAAACTCCCGAGCATAGTCGCCAACGGTTGCCCATACTGAAGGCTGCGAGCCTGGTGTGCTACAGCAACTGGAAATTTGAAAGAGATTGAAAATTTGCTGAAAGCGGCGAATGATGGCAAAATCTAACGCACCTATTTCCTGCTTCCATGCACAAAGGTTTCGAGGTCAAGGGGGTGGAGGGGTCACTAATGGGGTCCTGCATTCTTGGGGGTCCCCAAACAAGGGTCCAAAATCAAAAGTGGCTTCCTGATCCCTGCCTTCTTGGGGCCCCCAAAATGGGTGGAATTGCTTCGTAACCCTTGCATTCTCGGGGGTTCCCTGACAAGGGGACAAAATCAAAAGTGCCTACCTGACCCCTGCCTTCTCGGGACCCCAAAAATGGGCGGAATTGCTACGTAACCCCTGCATTTGGGGGGGGGGGGGTAAATTATGTGCTCAGCCGCAACAGAAAAAAATGTGGTAAAAATGTGGTATTATGTGGTATTATGTGGTATTATGTGGTAAAATATGTGGCCTTCGGGCCATCAAAAATTTTCCAAACACATGGCCCTGGATGGCCAGTTTTATTTCTTGGTGTTGTTTGGATGGATGCCATTAATTCTTGAGGGGTGCCATGCATGCTATGAATCTCTGGCATTCAATGGACACAAGCAAGCCACAACACTTTCAGTCTATGTGAAGCCCACATCAGTCTTTACTCCAATTGTCCTTTCCAAATCTCCATTATAGTGTGTCATGAAAGATTGCCGGCGGCCATTGTCATCCACACCATGTCGCTGTCTGTGTAGTTGGCAAATGAAAAAAAGCGCTCAACACTGCCGGTCACCATCACCATGGTGATAAGAAACAATACATATTCCTTGAGTGCTGACGATCGGCGAGATTCCCACCATTGGGCCTGTGATGATGCGAAAAGTGGTCTCGACACAACAAGCAAACAATAACAAACAGTAAGGAGCACGACACAGCTCACAAGCACAACGGTAACCATCATTCCTAGAGACTTTAACCCAAGGGACCAGGGAGAAATGTGCAAAATATGTGCAAATATGTGCAAATATGTGCACCACATAATCCCCCTCCCAGCCTGCATTCTCGGGGGGTCCCCAAAACAAGGGAACAAAATCAAAATTGGCTACCTCACCCCGACCTTCTCAAAGGGGGTGGAATTACTACGTAACCCTTGCATTCTCTGGGGTCCCCACACAAGGGGACAAAATCAAAAGTGGCTACCTCACCCCTGCCTTCTCAGGGGCCCACATGTGCGCGCAATTGCTACGTAACCCCTGTGTCCTCGGGGGTCCCCAAACAAGAGGACAAAATCAGAAGTGGTTGCCTCACCCCTGCCTTCTCGGGGGCCCACAAGCGGGCGGAATTGCTACGTGGCCCTTGTGTTGTTGGGGGTCCCCAAACAAGGGGACAACTCAGGGGCCATGCCAACAAAATCCAAAGTGGTCCACAAGTGGGCGGATTGGTTACATAACCCCTGCCTGCCGAAAATGAAAACGGAATTGGCCCGGAAATGGGTTGATAGGTTATATAACCCTTGCCCTGCAAGGGGGGGGGGGTGTACGGTCCACCGACCCTTGCACGTAAGGCCAAGGCCTAGTGGTTGATGGTATCAGTGTACTCGTTCCTTACCCCCCCCCAAAAAAAAAATTTGGCTGTCCTTAAGGAATGTCATGGAAGAGCCCAACATGCATGAGCCTACTTGTGAATCAAACCCCTTTGTTGACCTCACCGCAGTGAGTGTTGCCATACACCGTACATTCGTTGCCGTCCATATTGCTGCAAATGCTCTCACATATCGCAGGTTTTAGTCAAAGATAAATTGTCTCGATGTGGGTATTCCATCTCTTATGAGCTTGGTGCTATAATACAAGCATTTGTACACATAGGAGCCTTAGACGATGGCGTCCAGCAACCACGGGGGGGGCAACTACCAACGAGCCTTATGCGACCCACCTCCCAGCTATCTGTCAAAACTTAGGGGGGGGGGGGGGGGGGTTGGAGGGTGTAGGGGGGGAGTCGGTTGCGGGCCATGAGGCAACGGAAACTGGGCTCCCATACGCCCCCGTGTCACAGGCGCATGGTCATAACCACATTGTTCAGTGTTTTTCTTGCTGCACTGCAGCGCAGACCAGTTCTGTACCACACCAGGTGGTTGATGACTGTGCTTTGGCTTTGGTCCTCTGGACATGGAGGTCAGCTCGCACCCACCACCCTCCCACAGTGCCGGTTAGTCTCTAACCCTTGCCCTGCAGGTTGTGCCCCTGTCATGCACTTGCTCTCTGGCACGTGAGGACGTGTCGTACCCGAACTTCGGGGGCGCAAAGGCGCCTATGGTGGCGCAAAGGCGTCTCAACATTTCAACAGAGTCGGTTGCGGGGGGGGGGGGGTGGTCCCAAGGCGGGGGGGCTTGCACGCGACCCACTACTACCACATGCATACCTCGTGGGGGGATGTGTGTCTGGGGGTTTGGGGGTATGGAGGTATGTATGCGATAATAGCACTTTCTCGTCCTTGCCGGGAGGAAAGTCTTGAGGGTCGCCGTGTTGCACCCCACCCCTCCTCCCTCCCCCCTTCCCCCTCCCCCCTTGTTCCCCCACGCCCCCCGATTAGTTTGTGAGAAAAATTCCTCAAGCTTGGTTGGAGTTTGGGGTTAAAAGAAAAAATGGATGGACTTCTGCTTAGAGGTCCTTGAAAAGTTCCCCCTCTGAGGAGGAGGAGGAGGAGTCTTGGCGGGCGCGCTTCAATTGAAGTTCCCGTTGGGCTTCATCCCGCCTCTTCTTGCTGCGCTTCCCGACACTTTTAAGAGGACGAGATCGCTCAGCCCCAGAGGTCGTTGCCTCGGACTCACTTGGGAGCGGGGGGGTGGGGGGCAGGAGCCTTAGGGCAACACAAAGGCTTGGGCGGCAAGCATGAAGACGAAGAAGCGACGTCGTCGGGTGCAGAGGAGGCTGTTGCCTCAAATGGGGCACCATCAGCCCGCGCACGTGCATTGCCTTGCTTTTTTTTCTTCTTGGCCTTATGAGGCACCCAATTCAGCACCGCCTCTTGCTCTGCATCTGCAATCTGCATCAAATGGGGGTGCCGCGCAGTGTCATGCACATCTGCATAGTGCTGGGCCGAGCAGTATGACCAAACTGTCTTGGTGCATAGTGGACACCGTACGGGATGGTTCGTGCACGGGCTGCTTGCAGATTTTTTTGCAAGAGTGTTCCAGTGTAGCTTAGGTGGCTGACTGGGACAATAAGAGAGTATGAGGGTGACCAAGGCATGCGTTCGCTTGTTACACATGAGGACCTGGGTGGAGCAAGTGACACGGTCGCCACACAACACAAGCGGTGGCCAAAGAACTCTCCACCTGACCCTTGACACACTCTTTTTGTAAGAAATGCTAACCCATGTGTGTACGCATGCACGCGTGACACCGTGGCCTTGCAAATCTTGCACTGCACTGAGCGGGAAATGTCTGTGGTCAATCCCTTGTCACCACGATCGGTAAGGAACAAGCAACAAGGCATGTAACACACGCGTTGTGGCAGCCCTTCTTCTTGCACACCACGCAACTCCCTGGCTTCGGCGACTTCTCAAGTTGAAGTGTCGGCATGGTGCGTCACTGGGCTATACAAACGGAGCAAAGCAAGGACCAAAGACATGGCACGCCCTTCAAAGAGGGACAAAACAACGACGAAAGGCAATGTACCCCATTCGGCATTGCACGCACCAACATGTTGCCTACTATTGTTTGCGGCGAATGCTTTCCTGGGTGCCTACTCCCATCGCTCTGCGGCGACTGCATGTGTTGTGGTTTAGGTTTCGGTGCACACACGTTTGGGTTCGGGCACCATGCTGGCCGTTGAAAATTTTTGCAAGGGGAACCGCCCCTTGGAGCACTTGCGGAAAAATGTCGCATCCCCAAGTCAGGGGGCAACACCAAAGCGTGGGAGTCCGTATCCCCAACTCAAGGGGTCACACCGAAGCGTGGGAGTCCGTATCCCCAACTCGAGGGGCCATGCCAAAGCGTGGGAGTCCGTATCCCCGACTCGAGGGGCCACGCCAAAGCGTGGGAAAGAAAAACAAGAAGAGGAAAGAAAGAACGCAGTACCGGCGTTCGCGCCTTGGTCCGAATGCAAGCTCTTCACTTCACAACAAACGACATTTGTATCGCAACCCGTCTTGCTAATCTTCCGCTGGAAAGCACTTCGCAACAAATGACATTTGTATAGCGCCTCGTCTTGCTCAACTGGCGCTCAAAAGCACCGATGGTTTGATGAAAAAGAAGCACTAATAAAAAAGGGGGGGCGCCGTTGGCGCCATGCAAAAAAAAGGGGGGGGGTGCCGTTGGCGCCATGGTAAAAAGGGGGGGTGCCGTTGGCGCCATGCCCCCCTAGCCCACAATCTCTCAAAACCCAGGGGGGGAGGGGCTAGGGGGGGTCGCATACAAGGACCGGGGCCAGCCGCCCCCCGCGTGCTAGCAACATGAGAGTCATAGGAGGCGTTTGTGCACAACGCGCGCATAGCACGCACAACGCGCACATGGCAAGCATTTTACAAGGAGAAAATGGGGAATGTTAGGGCAATTAGCCATATTGTTGCCTATGCAAACCATGCTACACCCCACACAATCCCATATTTGGCACCAAAGGCCCTGAATTGCAACCTTGACACCACCTCCAGCCATGGGGGGGGGGGGGGCGACCCCTCGGTTTTGGACGCCAACTACCCCCCCAACTAACCGTTGGCCGGAGGCCCCTTGGGGGGCTTCAAATGGAGGGGGGGTTCTGGGAGGCATGATGCTCCTAGGTTGTGAAACAAACAAACAAACAAGTGGAACACCCCACATTTCACATTGTGTACCGCAATTCCACTCTCTGGTTGCCACACGGCCACCAAACGCTGGTGGTCACGCGGCTCCACACTGCGCCCACACTCATTGCTGAGTGGGGCACCGCTAGCGTAGCAAGGCTAGCGGTTTTGCCTGGAGAGTAGATGGATTGGACACAATGCTCAAGGTGGGTGGCGGCGGCCCGCGCCAAGGGCGCCTTGTCTGCGGGCTGACGATTACATTTAACAGGTGTCCCCCTACTACGATTGGGGAGAAACCAATGGCTCTAATGGCTCCAATGAGTACGCCCCCTTAGTGCACCCCCTAAAAGGCTACCGGTGGGGCACGGGTCAAAAAAGATGCCCGGCACGCGCCTGGCGCGCTAGCATTCCCACAGTAGGTGCCTTTGGCGCCGGGGCGCCTATAGCGCCCATTGGCTCCTTGGGTTCATACCTTTGACAACTAACTGTTGGCCGGAGGCCCCTTGGGGGGGGGGGGGGGGGGTAGTTGGCGTCCTAGGACCCGCAGAGTCGCCCGCCCCCGTGCCTCCAGCCTAGTGCATGGACGTTGTGGCCCTTGGGGCCCAGGGGTACTGTGGCCCTTCTGGAGCGCACGGCGGTATAATCTTAAGGCTTCATGCAAACACTCAAACATTTGTGCAGGGCACAACCCAACGCCGCCCTCGCATGTGATTTGGAAAAGCATGATTATGGCCACCCATCCCATGTGGAGGGTCCTATGCAAAGTTTGTCCACAGTGCCTACACACGGTGCAATACGCCCCATATAGGCCAGGGGGGTATAGACCAGGGGAGTCTCTACATTGTATATGTTTTTGCAAGAAAGAGCCCAACTTTTGAAGCTTTGGGTGCCCATAGTATCATGGGTGGCCAGGGTATACCATCCATCAGAGGCAATTGTGCATCAAATGAAACTTATAGATTGAGTGAGGAGGGGTGTTCCCTGACTTGGGTGTGCCTACCCTATGCCAAGTATTTGGGTGTGTGTCTAGGGTATGTGTTATTGGAAGCACAATGGGGTGGACAGTGGCCGCATATAGGTCAAAGAGCGCTCCACACATGCACGTCTTGGTATGCATATGCAGCAATGTTCCGCAGTTCTCATGGCTGCACTCAATGCACAACATTCCAATGAAGCTCCGAATTCTTGTGTTGGCCGTATGTTGTAAGCCATTTTTGTATATTGGCCGTATTTTGTCTGGCTTGCATGTTAGGGAGGGTGCCGTACCGTAAGATACAACGGGGAGGCAGTTCTGGTAATTTATCCGCTTTTTCATTTCATGGGATGTCAATATGACTGGGGACTTTGATCCAGACTCACACACCTAATGTTGTGTCCAACATGTTCATTAGGTGGCTCCACAAGTCCACGTTCGTGACCGGGCCCTGTGCCGTGACCCAACCACTGGCCCGCCACCTGTGTGCCCCCCCCCCCCCCCCCCTTGTAGCCCTCCGTATACATAGGCCAAATCAGTGCATAGTGCAATTTTCAATCTGCTATCATGATAGTGCGAGATACCTTCTATAACTGCCTGCATTCACTGCCACTCCTCTCTGCCTTATCCTTAAGAAACCGGGGTCAGTGGCTTTGTCCTCGCCACGTCTCCCCCATGTATTCTCTTTGAGATTGGTATTGTGGTTGGTGAACTGTCACTTGGGCTTTTGTAAATGTTGGCAAATCTGTTGCGCTTGTTCTTGCAACTGCAGCGTGTTCGTCTGTACGAAGGATTCCTCGACAGGTTTGGCCGATGGTAGTTTGGATCGGGTGGGGTTGGCCCTTTGTCATGTCTATGGTGTTCTACCTTTTGGGGGGGGAAGGGGCGTTGCCCGGCGCGTGCGCAACGTGCCCAACGCGCTACTTTTGTATCAATTATCCCGACATATCAATGGCAACAATTACCTTGTAAACATGCGACACATGCTTAGAGTTCCACACGTCACCACTCCATATCCGAGTGCCCAATGCGCACACGGCGCGTTGACCCTCCCCCTTTCGTTGGTACCTGTGAAGTTGAAAGAAAGAATCCGCGGGGGGTTGAGCCGGGGTTAATGATGCATTCATCCACTACCGGTCAAAGATGGCTGCACATGTGGTGTTGCATGTTTTCAGCCTCTAAGGGAGGGCATATGAGGGTTCTGTAACAGTAGTCAATATTCCTTTTGAACATGGCCGTGAGAGGTACACACGAGCGCTGAATGTGAGTCAAAGCACAATTTTTGTTATGCATCTAAACCGCAGGGAGTGGATATGTGCAGGGTTGCGGCCCAATCCCTTTGCTTGTAGCCATGCTCCAACATATGATAATAGGGAACCGCAGTTTCGCTTGTGGCAAAGGTCCATGGGCCAAGTTGTTGCAGTGCGTGGGCACTGCGTGCATACTGCGCACGCAGAGGCCGATACTCACCCGATACTCACCCAAAGATACCTGTCACCTGACTGGTTGCACAGTGAAGTAGCAAAGCCCACATGAGAACAACGAAACTACCTTCAACTTGGTACTCCAATGTCCCTATGAACAAACCACTCAACCTTATAAAGTCCGCTGGCTTCGAGTGTTTCGGTGCCCGTGGTCTGTTGGGTGATGGGGACCGCGAATAGGGTGAAGGGCACGGGAATAGGGAGGGCGGTAGTGGTTCTGAGCATGGACGCGACACACTTGTTGATGGCGGGCGAGGACATTGATGTGGTGGGGATGAAGGCCGTACCAAAAACTCCTCAAGGTCCGCGGGCTATGTATGGCTACATCACCCCTGCCTTCTCGGCGTCCCCATAGTGGGGAGAGTTCAATATGGGGGATGGAAAATGGGTAAAAATGGTTGAAAATGGGCAACAAAGGGTGGCAATTCAAATGTGCCACGTCCCAAATGCATAAGAAGCTAAAAAAAAAAACCCAGTATGGAACCAAAAACTTGTCACAAGGGGTCAAAAGTAGGGTCCGAGTATTTGCCGACATCCAAAACTCCCATGATGCAATCAAATCACGAAGACGCCGGCCGTTGTGTGTAATCAAGGGGCGCTGCATTTGGCATACCCCCCTGTTTGACAGTCCGTCTGGTTGTTGCTCCGTTACGCGGCCCCGGACGGTCACCCGTTCTTCCCTTCGCATGTTGCGTCGGGTCGCTGCTTTCTGTTGGCCGCTGCGGCCGGTGCTCTTGCTAGTGTCGTTTCCGCGTCCGTGGAGCCCAATAGTTGGTGTGTTGGGGCTGTGCGGAATGTAGCATGGTGTGCCATTTGTGCGTCAGCGGCACCCAATAGTTGGCGTATTCAGGGTGTGCTGGTTGTTGCCGGGGTCGTTTGACTGTTTTTGCTGTCCACGCGCCTCTGTCCACAGGCCGTCCATAGCCTGCCTCGCCGTGTTTCTGTGTGCGTGAGGCCCAGGTGCCCTGTTCCTCCACGCGCTGTCTCGGCCGTCCACCATATGTCCTTTCCCTGTCCCGTGCGCGGTTGGCTGGTCACGGCCCTGTTGCCACCCCGTGGCGGGCACCTCCCGGCGCGCGGGGCGCAGCTCCCGCCCTTGTGGAGTACGTGGGCACCTTGTAGAGGGAGGGGGGGGGGGGGTTGTTTGCTGATGGCTCGCTCGGTGTGCGCCGCATTTGGTGGTTGCTGCAGTGCTCGCACCTCATGGTTCCCTTGTGTATTGTTGCCTGTCCTGTTGGGGTTCGTCTCACTGCTGTGTGTGGAGAGGCCCTGTGCCCAGTTGCTTTGCTGCTTGCGTTCCTCCCAATTTCGGGCTCTTTCTTTTTCTGCTGGCACGCTCATTGCTGCTGGTGTGCGCCCCCCCCCCCCCCCACTATCCTATACGGATGGGTCCGCGGAATATTTGGCAACTGTAGGGTGGGTGGAGGGGTGGGGATGCTACTCCGCCAAAGGTTGGGAGCGGGCGGCCTATCTCCCCTCCCCCACTCCAGACAAACAATCAATAGGTGAGAGGGCACCCCGGGCTGACGCCCTCCAGCACCTCCAGCAAAGTGATTGCATTCCCATCATCAGGATCAGGTTCATGAATTTGATCCAACATGAGAGAGAGGGATGGCTAACCCCTCTGGGGTGTTGGCGAAGCAACCCCAACAATTCAGCAGAACATTTCGGCGCACTGAATTTTCGGCAAAACAGCTTCCCAGTGGCCTGGATCGTGGTCCTAGGCCCCGAACACATCTTCCTTTTGGTTGCTGTGTGGTTAGAATCATGTTGAATCGCAAAGCGTCTGTGAATTTTCGCAAAAAACTTTTTAACCCTCTGTCTGTACATGGAGCAGTGGGGCCCCCAGTAGTAATTTAGTGTCAGGCGGTGGTTCAGGGGTATATGCCCTGTTTCACAACATGGATGGTGGTGTATCAATTCCCAGTACACTTTTGTCACCTGTTCACCTGAAGCCCAGAATCCACTGATTGGGGGGCTGATGACGAGGCGCCCGAAGAACGCCACTTAAAGAACAGACTGGGGCGTGCAGAGCGAACACAGAAGTCACAAACTGCACCCTGACCAGCATCAGGGTACTTGTCCTGCAGAAAGTTTGATCAGCAGGGGACAAGGAATCCCCAGGGGACCAGAGACACGTCTTTTTGAGGGCAGTAAAAACACTTCATGGTGTCAACCTGGACAACGGACACAAAGAACATGAAAGGGGGGGGGCCATTTCATGATGCACTCACATGTCATGCACTGTCATGCAACCCCACTGTTACCCCACTGCAACCCCAAAATACAGAAACCCAACAAATCTGGAGCACATTTCAGCAGAATCCAGAAACCCAACAATTCGCCAGAAGATTTCGGCGAATTTGGCCGCCGAAATGGGGGTTGGGGGTTGGGGGTGTGTGGTCCAGACGGGCACAATGCTCGGATGTGCCTTAACAGTGCAGGCTGCCTGACACACACTTTTCCCCTCACAATAACTACCTCTCGCAGTATCTGCCCTGCTCACGCTCAGCCTCACCCACGCCAACAAATGTAGGCCATATTCTTATACTTCTGGGAAAGCACCCATGGATCGCTCACAGAATGACCCAGACGTGGTGAAATGTCGAAAAATCAAGCGAACGTCAATCAAAAGTGCATGGATTAGGAGACTACAATACCAAATGCTTTTTCAGACACAGCATGACTGCAACGATGCAGGGTAATGTCTCTTCGAACTCTTTAGAGTGGATTCAAGGCCTCGGATGGGTGGATGCAGTCCCTCGCAAACATGACAAAGTGGAATGTAATGGTGGATTGGTGGCACAGCTGTGGGGGCAGAGGCAGCGTACGGCGTACACCTCCGCCTGTACTGCTGTGGCTAGTACTGGGCTTTCCTTGCACTTTGCTCCATGCATGTAGTGTCCTGCGCCACACACTGTGGCTCGCATTGAAGCGGTACTGCAAAAATCCAGTCCTGAAGACCATCCTCATTAAGCAAGCAGGTTGCCGGACAAGGGAGGGTCATGCTACCAACAAAGTCTGTGCCGCATTTCTGCTTGCACCAAACACAGTGAGGGACTCAGGACTCGGGCGCTCAGCCTCAGGACCTGAGGCAGAATCGGCAGAATCCAGAAACCCAACAATTCGCCAGAAGATTTCGGCGAATTCGGCTGAATTCGGCCGCCGAAATGGGGGTTGGGGGTCGGGGGGGTGTGGTCCAGACGGGTACAATGCTCGGTTGAGCCTTAACAGTGCAGGATGCCTGACACACACTTTTCCCTCTTCGAAATCTTTAGAGTGGATTCAAGGCCTCGGATGGGTGGATGCAGTCCCTCGCAAACATGACAAAGTGAAATGTAATGGTGGATTGGTGGCACAGCTGTGGGGGCAGAGGCAGCGTACGGCGTACACCTCCGCCTGTACTGCTGTGGCTAGTACTGGGCTTTCCTTGCACTTTGCTCCATGCATGTAGTGTCCTGCGCCACACACTGTGGCTCGCATTGAAGCGGTACTGCAAAAATCCAGTCCTGAAGACCATCCTCATTAAGCAAGCAGGTTGCCGGACAAGGGAGGGTCATGCTACCAACAAAGTCTGTGCCGCATTTCTGCTTGCACCAAACACAGTGAGGGACTCAGGACTCGGGCGCTCAGCCTCAGGACCTGAGGCAGAATCGGCAGAATCCAGAAACCCAACAATTCGCCAGAAGATTTCGGCGAATTCGGCTGAATTCGGCCGCCGAAATGGGGGTTGGGGGTCGGGGGGGTGTGGTCCAGACGGGTACAATGCTCGGTTGAGCCTTAACAGTGCAGGATGCCTGACACACACTTTTCCCTCTTCGAAATCTTTAGAGTGGATTCAAGGCCTCGGATGGGTGGATGCAGTCCCTCGCAAACATGACAAAGTGGAATGTAATGGTGGATTGGTGGCACAGCTGTGGGGGCAGAGGCAGCGTACGGCGTACACCTCCGCCTGTACTGCTGTGGCTAGTACTGGGCTTTCCTTGCACTTTGCTCCATGCATGTAGTGTCCTGCGCCACACACTGTGGCTCGCATTGAAGCGGTACTGCAAAAATCCAGTCCTGAAGACCATCCTCATTAAGCAAGCAGGTTGCCGGACAAGGGAGGGTCATGCTACCAACAAAGTCTGTGCCGCATTTCTGCTTGCACCAAACACAGTGAGGGACTCAGGACTCGGGCGCTCAGCCTCAGGACCTGAGGCAGAATCGGCAGAATCCAGAAACCCAACAATTCGCCAGAAGATTTCGGCGAATTCGGCTGAATTCGGCCGCCGAAATGGGGGTTGGGGGTCGGGGGGGTGTGGTCCAGACGGGTACAATGCTCGGTTGAGCCTTAACAGTGCAGGATGCCTGACACACACTTTTCCCTCTTCGAAATCTTTAGAGTGGATTCAAGGCCTCGGATGGGTGGATGCAGTCCCTCGCAAACATGACAAAGTGGAATGTAATGGTGGATTGGTGGCACAGCTGTGGGGGCAGAGGCAGCGTACGGCGTACACCTCCGCCTGTACTGCTGTGGCTAGTACTGGGCTTTCCTTGCACTTTGCTCCATGCATGTAGTGTCCTGCGCCACACACTGTGGCTCGCATTGAAGCGGTACTGCAAAAATCCAGTCCTGAAGACCATCCTCATTAAGCAAGCAGGTTGCCGGACAAGGGAGGGTCATGTACCAACTAGTCTGTGCCGCATTTCTGCTTGCACCAAACACAGTGACAGACTCAGGACTCGGGCGCTCAGCCTCAGGACCTGAGGCAGAGGCCTTATCCCGGCGTTCTTGACTCCCATTGCCCTGGATGTAGACTGCACATGGACGCGCCTATCTGGGTAGGCGGAACTTGGACAATGTCACTGGATGCAGCCACACGGCTGTGATAGGACACGTGTCTCAGTCGAGACAATACAGTACGTATGCTGTATTGCAATGAAGCGTGGTTTTCCTCCGAGCTGCCGCCAGGTTGGGGGCGGATATGGCTCGTGGTTGGGCGCCAAGTCTACATCGACCACGTGAACGAGTGTACGGACCGGGAATCGGTACCGGTTCCCCAGTCCACAGGACTAGGGTTGAGGCCCCTGTACTATGACGATCTTATGCATAGAAAATAATTTTGTTGCATACAAGAGGGGGGCGGGGGTCGCGCCATGTCAAATTCGCGGTGGTAAATTTCGCTGTGGGAATGCTGCGGAACATAGCCCCAGGACTTCAGAACTGAGCGACCTGGTGACTTGCAGCGCACATGTGTATCAGGGCTCATGGGCTCGTGCACTGTGTGCACCGTGCGCACTGTGCGAGCGGTGCGCTAAGTAATGGAACAGTCGACCACCAGAAAATGGCACCGCCAGATTCCATGGTTGCAGAAGTTGTGGAAACAACACCTCATGTTGTTCTGACAAGGGCATTGTTCTTGCAAAGGGGGAGCGGGGATAGTGTACTGCATGATACATGGATAAATGCTGCCTTGGATGCAACACACGCAGCAATGCAGGGGTGATTGGCATAATAGTGAAGGAAAACAACAGCATAATCTGATGACATATTTCTTCTTGTTATTTAATTATGCACTATAACAAACACAAACACTCTGAAAATCGTTGACAGGTGGAATATGCACCTTCTGTCCACACCGCCTTTATTGCGGTCGAAGGGGAGAGTCAGGATTGGCTGATAATAGCTGGAACCTGACTGTAACCCTTACCCCAAGATTGAAAGATACAGCAGCCAAACCGCAGAACCACTGGCATTAAACTGTGCGAAGCGATGTGCAGCAGATTGTTGCACTATGTATTTTAATCACCGCCACTGTTGTTGTCACTGCTGTACACAGAGCTCAACGAGAAGGCCGAACTGGAAGAACTGGAATCAGAGCCAAAATAATTACCCTCGCCCCCCCATGTCCAGCCCCCCCCCCCCCAGGGACGACGGTCCCCCCCCACCCCGGGGGGGGGGGGGGGCGGTCACCAAATGACGGTCCCCCCCCCCCCCAGGGGGGGTGGACACCACTCCCGACAAACCATTTACCGGCGCATACTCTGCAGAATTCATGGCCAGTCATGCCATGCACACAGTACAAATAAGCAGAATTCTCAATGCGCAGCATCCACTCATCAGTTCTGTGCATGCCCCTTGTTCTGCACAGGGACAGTGTAAAACTTCCTCTTACGGTCCCACAAAGCCTTGAACAACTGCACATGTTCCCCATCAGCGACAGGGATGGATGCACTGGCTGCAGCAGGCTTTGCTGCAGCCTGCTTTCCACGTTTGGCTGCAGGTTTCGGTGCAGGTTTAGCAACTGTTGGAGCTTCCAGCTTTTTGGGGATCCACTTTGCCTCCGGGATGTTCCGGGTGAAATACAACTTGTCCCCAAAGGTGTGCCCCAACCCCCAGGTTCCCTGCGCAGATTTTGCGCAAACCACTTCACTATCACTGTCCAGTTCACTGTCCTCATCAGTGGTAGGGTAGGAGAAGGGCCTTGGACAACAGCCAGCACAGGGTCCTTTGTGGAACGGACATAGCGCACAACAGCGCCTTGAGGGAACATTTTCAGAGGTCTGAGGAGTGCAAGGGGTCAGAACAAAGGAGGTGACCATAATCTCAGACAACGAGGTGTCACGGTGGCACAATCCTGTGCAATATGGCAGCAACACGTTTTTTTTTGAAACTAGCCAGTGACCCCCCCCCCCCCCCCCCCGGGGGGGGGGGATGGACAAGGGGGGGGGGGGGGGCTGGACATGGAGGGGCGAGGGTAAAATCACGACACTCAGCCACAGCATTAATGCCCCCATCCAGCACCTTTGCCCTTTTCATTCTACCCACACTGCCCTCACGGTTCGGAGTTTTACGGGTCTTGTGATGGGTGTAGCGCCGAGGGGTCTCAATGATGTCTTCTGCCCCATTTCAATGCAGTCTTATGTCACCCAATGACATGCGACCCCGTGGCGCATGCTTTTACAATACGATTCCGTACACTTATGGCACGCTCAGTGGCACAAGATGAGGGGCAGGCAAGCAAACCTATTGTGGGGGAAGACACAGAACAAACAACAACACTTTCACTGTCACGTGTCTGTCTATGTCACTGTTGCAGGTTGAAAGAGAGCGTCAGAGTTCATCTTGTTCCTTCGTTGCGCGCCGTAAGAAACAAGAGCACTCTGAGAATTCTTAGGAAAGGGGAATAAGTGCCCAACCTGGTATTGTTAAAGTGAAGGGTGTGCCGTTTGTCAAATGTTGCACAAATGTCACAAGAAAGGGCCACGTTTTACGGATGAGCACATGAACCGGCTCTCAGAAGATGCACCTGGAAACTCATTTCTCACTACTCCCAGAGGAGAAAGAGGGAGAGCACAGCTGCTTCACCCGGACATACTTGCACATCCGAATGTACCAGAAATGGCAATGAACCGTACTCAGAGCAGGGGTCACAGCCAGGGCTTTTCTTGAAGGGGAGGGGCGTGATCGGGGAAATTCGAGAGCGGTTGCAGAGCGGCCACAGGGGATGTAAAGCGGTTGGGGGGACGGTTACTGGCGGTTGGAAATGTGGTTGGGACTGGTGTTGGGATGTGGGAATGCCTTTGGGGTAGAGTCAGGGCCAGAGTGTTGGGGGTAGGGGGTGCCCCCCCCCCCCCCCTGAAAAACGGAGCGGTCACTCGGGTGGTGTGCCCTCTGGGCCCCCCGCTTATGTGGACAGTAGCACCGCCACTCGGGTGAACAACCCGGGCAGGCCCTGGGGCAGGGCAGCGCTTCTAACTTCTGCACCTTGCAGCTCTTGCTGGAAAACCTGGTATACCAGGAAAGGTTGGTTTTTGGTCTGATGCAGCACCTACTCCAGTTTCAGGGGGCTCCACTGAAGGGTCCATCAATGCTTCATTGTGTGGGGGTTGATCTTCTAGTTGGGGGGGCTGGGGGCTTTCAGCATCCACTCCAGGTTTGGGGAGCTCACCAAAGCATCCATCAATGCCTCATCGTGCAGGAGTTGGGGCTCGGGGCTTTCAGCACGGCTTGGCGAAGAAGGAGTTGCAATGGCAAACTCCAAGCGCTCCTTTGGGGCATACTCGTTGTACAAGAACTCTTGACCTCCCAATTTGTACCAAATAGAGATGCGGTGCCCACCTTTTGGACAAGGGCCAGCAATAGTGGCTGGCCACCCCTTCCCAGTGGAGCAGTGTAGTACACAGGCAGCCCAGCGACAAGCCAGGGCAACTCTGATTCAGGCACTGGACCTGGGGAACAAACAATACCCTCAAAGATGCACGGTGCACGCACGGTTCAGGCAACACCCTTGGAGCCCCTAAAAAGGCTGAATCATAGGGGCTTTTGGGGTGCTTGCAGTCATAGAGGTCTTTGGAGCTTTCTGGCAAGCCGTTGTCACTACACGCACTGGCATCTTCCATAATCGCGAAGGACAATGGCATACGCAGGCTGGAAAACAGAAATTTGCTCGGATAGCACGGATGGGTCTGGGAGGGTGGGGCGGTGCGCCACCTGAGTGTTGTCACCACTGGTGTTCGGAAGACGGTCTGGAAACGTCCAGAAATACAAGATAGGTGTGATGCAACAAGTTGGAATTGTGTGGCTAGTTATGTCCCGTTAATATACATACTGCGGCTATTCCGTGCAGATGGGGAAGGTCTGAGGGTTGGGACGACGCAACCCTCTTGTACATGCCACACAAAACTCCTAAATTAATACGGTCCCTACGCCTACTGTAGCTTGGACAAGGCTGTAGACGCCCAGGTTCACAAGAGAAGATTGCATGGTGAGCTAGTGCAAGAACAGGGGAATATAATGCACAAATATCCCCAAAATTAGAGCTATGTGGATCCAAGTGGGCAAACACTCCATGACTCTATTTAACTGGCAAATTTCTGAGCAAAGCCATGTCTTATGCGGCTGCACTACATTTGGTATTGAATCAAATTAGGCTCCAAATAAATCGGTCCCCACATCAGCTGTAGCTTGGGCAAGGCCGTAGCTTATACAAGGGGGAGGGGGGATACCCCGGACCTTCACCCCGATGGAAAGAGGCAGTACACTGATGCAGCACGTTGGTACATGAGCCCACGATAGTCTGGATGGCTGATATTTGGGGGTGCTAGGATCAGGCCCAAAAGTCAGATCAGCCCTGATACCATAAATCCCCCCAACGCCCCTTAATATGTGCACTGGAGAATTCTTTTTTGGGGGAGGGGGTTCTGGCCAGGGCGAGCTGGCTTACCAGAAGGGGAGGTCCATTGACAAAGGGGGGGGGCATGTTTCTTCTTTCGAGGGAGGGGGGGGGGGTCCATTGACACGCGCATGGGGGGTCCATTTGAGTTAAGTTATCGTAGAAAACTTCTTTGTGTAAACCTTTTCTAACCTGAGCCATCGCTTCAAACATGGTTTGGCCTTATTCTTTGTCCCACTTGCATCTTTGTGATGGCTGTAGAGCTCCCGCTGGCCACTTTTTTTTTTGTACTTTTGCGACCTCTTGTCGTCTTGCATATGTGTGAGTACAGTGCTTGCATATAGGTGGGTGTTGTTTTGCGCTCTTGTGCATACGTGTTACACACACTATGCGCCCAATATGATCTGTTTGGTTTTTTGGGGTGCAAGGTTTCTATGAAGTGGTGTAACATCGCATGCCACGGTAGAACCAAGAAACCCAGCAAAAAAAAGGAAATTGGTGTGTTATTTGGTGAAAATTTCTTGGGGGGGCGGGGGGGGGGGCATGTTTCTTCTCATGAAAGGGGGGGGGTCCATTGGCATGGGGGGTCCATCGACATGGGGGCGGGTGGTGGTGGTGGTGGTGTGATACAACAGATTGGTGTGCACCAAGGCATCAAGGTCTAGATGTGGTGGAGCGCTCCATTGACACGGGCGATTCCAGCAGGAGCGCTGTCGTCAACCAGATGACCACACGCTGGCACAGATGTGCGGAGAACGGCCTGCCAAACATGGCGCTCCCCATGGCCAGTAGCGCAGTGTGCATGTAGTGCAATGAGATGCTCATTTACAGTTCGTTGGACATCTTCTGCATGGGCAACCCCATCCCCCTCTACAGGCCCATTCGTGAACGGCGGGAAGGGGCAAAACTGTGCCACTCCAGAATGATTCGTGGAGGTCTTCAATTGTGGGTGGCGGTGCGAACGGCTCTGCAATATGAGGGCTCGGCGGGTTTTCGATTGTGGTGGTGGTGGGGGGTAGGGGGGGAGGTCTGGGACAGGGGCTGAAATTGTTGGCGTTCGACCACAATGAAAAAAAAGTTTCACTGAATCGCAAACAGATGGTGAATTGTCAGGCGAGCAACAATGCATCAGTGGGCAGACCTGAGCAGAGCAAAGGGCAGCATCTAGGCAGACCCAGCAGAGGAAAGTAGTGCATCCGGGCAGACTTGGGCGTCCAGGTCGAAGGGAGAGGCCTGACCGAGGAGCCACACCTCACTGGACGGCTCTGTGCGCTAGCCCCCCATCCATCCATCCACCCCCCGCTCCACTGTGTCATGATTACACCCTCCCTTCTGGTTCCCCACTTCCTGTTTCGTGCAATTGTGTTGCTGAATCAACTGCGAGGGCATCAAACCTCAATCCGCTTTGGGACCGTGGTATTGCTGTGTGAGCCTGCGGATTGCGAAGGCAACGCTTGTGCTACCTGCTGTGTAAATTCCTGTGCTGGTGCATGGGATGATGTGCCAGCCAGGAGGCAAAATAGCACCGTTCCGAACGGTGCTATTTTGCAGGAACGGTGCAAAAAACCTTAGGGACAGTGTAGGGATAGTGCAAAAAATGCTTTGTGCAAATGTGCAAAGCGCATAGGCGCTACAATAGGTAAAGGTGGCAGACCATGGTCGTAAAATGTTGTTGTGTATCTGGGACACCCGTTTTTTCAAAGGCTTCAAAATTGTGCACATTTTCTGACATGTCTGCGATGGAGGGCACGGGTGGGAGGAACAATGTAGGAGCGGTGCAAAACGTTTAGGGAACGGTGTAGGAACGGTGCAAGGCGACCGGAGGAACGGTGCAATTTTGCATGCTGGTGCCAGCTTGCAACCAGCACGAACGCCGGCACCACTCAGCGAGCATTGCCACCGTTGGTGTTCGGAAAATGGTCTGGAAATGTCCGGAAATACAAGATAGGTGTGATGCAACAGGTTGGGATTCAATGTGTGGCTTACTTATATCTTAAATTCTTTTTTGCAATGCCTTGAACGGCTTTGTTTTATCTTGTGGTGCTTTGTGACGCTTTGTAAAGACCGGTTGGTTTTCTATCATGCTTTGGACTTCTTTGTAATGCGTTTTGTAACGCTTTGTATATGTTCTTTGTAATGGTTTGCCATCGATTCATGTTTTCACTGCGGCTGTTCCGGGCCGATGGGGAAAGTCTGAGGGTTGGGATGACGTACCCCAGACCTTCACCCCGATGGAGAGAGGCGGTAGAGTGATGCACCACGTTGGTACATGAGCCTATGACGGTCCGGATCGCGGACATTGTGGGGGGGGGGGGGGTCAGGCCAAAGTTCAGATCAGCCCTGATCCCATAAATGCGCCCAAAGCCCCTTAAGATGTGCGCTGGAGAATTCCTGAACATCGCAGGCTTCTACGAAGTGGTGTAACATCGCATGCCACGGTAGAACCAAGAAACCCAGCAAAAAAAAGGCAATTTGTGTGTTATTTGGTGAAAATTTCTTGGGGGGGCGGGGGGGGGGGGGGGGCATGTTTCTTCTCATGAAAGGGGGGGGGGGTCCATTGGCATGGGGGGGTCCATCGACATGGGGGCGGGTGGTGGTGGTGGTGGTGTGATACAACAGATTGGTGTGCACCAAGGCATCAAGGTCTAGATGTGGTGGAGCGCTCCATTGACACGGGCGATTCCAGCAGGAGTGCTGTCGTCAACCAGATGACCACACGCTGGCACAGATGTGCGGAGAACGGCCTGCCAAATATGGCGCTCCCCATGGCCAGTAGCGCAGTGTGCATGTCATGTGCACACAGTGCAATGAGATGCTCATGTACGATTCGCGAGACATCGCCTTCTGCATGGGCACTCCCATCCCCCTTTGCAGCAGGAATTTGTCTCTCAGAAAACATGGTTTGTGATCGATTCATATTTATACTGCGGCTATTCCGGGCAGATGGGGAAGGTCTGAGGGGTGGTGTATTCACCCGAATGGAAAGAGGCGGTAGACTGATGCAGTGCATTGGTACGTGAGCCTATGATAGTTTGGGTTGCGGATTTTTTTTGGGGGGGGGCAACAGGCCAAAAGCTGTCATCAGCCCTGATCCTATGAATTCCCCCTTAACATGTGCACCGGAGAATCCTGAACATCACAGGTATGCTACAACAAATTGGTGTGCACGCCAAGGCATCAAGGCCCGGATGTGGTGGAGCGTTCCATTGACAACGAGGTAGCACTGGTGCCACCGGCTGAGGGGTGTGGATGTGGCACCCGCCGCTCTGAGGCTTACAAGGCCGAAAGGGCGTCATACAGCGTCGTTGGCCACGAACCATCGTCCATCTTGGCGGCCAGGTGCCTCTGCTCTGCGTTGTAAAACATATCGTACTCCTCGTCAAACAGGAATTCCTCCAACTCATTATTGCCCACAATCTCTGGCTCCTGTTGGTGCGCAGTGTAAGTGGGCGCTTGATTTTGTGTGTGTGTGTGTGTGTGTGTGTGCGTGTGATGCTGCTTAACTGCATCTTGTTAAGCCTTGAGCCTACCCCACGCCCTGATTCAGGCTGACCGGGCGCCCCCGGACCTCAGCAAAAAGCACCTCTGGAATAGGGCTGTCCTAAATGCAAAGGGGGAACAAACCGCACTGCACATCAACAGATCAGGTGCCCGTCGACAACTGCAACTGCAATCGGTTACCAGCCAGTTGACCACTAACCACATTGGCTGGACACGAAACGCCTGTTGGGTAAACACCAACCGCCATCAGTCATGTGCAATCGTGCCCAAGCCGACCTCAGATACAAAAAAAACCAAAGGAAACCTGAATCGTAAACGACAGCCCTCACTTGTGCTGGTGCGAAGATGGGCAGCAAAACTGAACTTTTGCGCCTGTCAGCCCCCCTCCGGCCCCTTCCCCAAATACAAACCTCAAAATTATCATCAAACTACGACACAATTATAATTGAGCTCAGACTAGAGT
Source organism: Eutreptiella sp. 'Long Island Sound 2002' (assembly GCA_964036045.1). Lineage (NCBI taxonomy): Eukaryota > Euglenozoa > Euglenophyceae > Eutreptiales > Eutreptiaceae > Eutreptiella > Eutreptiella sp. 'Long Island Sound 2002'. The sequence goes on from OZ038390.1 coordinate 16,365,462, forward strand.
CAAACTAGAGTCACACAAGAGTCAAACAAATGAGATTCCAAGAAACTTTACTCACTAGGGGGGCTCCTCGGGCGCAGGAGAACAAAACAACCACAACCTCAATTCAAGTCTTCAGTTTTTAGGTCAACGATGCACAATCTGCAAAGTGTTTCATAAAGGCTGATGGGGCGGCAAAACCCGTGCTGAGCACCGCGTCTTTTATGTGACCTGCTGTGGTTGATCCAGGTGGTTTGTGTGTCTCAAAATGTGTGGGCTGGATGTTTTGGTGCTTCATGGGGGCAGAAAGGGACTTTAGTGCTCCAACCCGTGCTCGCCGGTCAAAGTACCCCTGGTTCATTCCCCAAAACTACACCCGGGCGAGACGAGGAGGGCTTTTCCATGAAGGCCCGTTGGGTACGTGTACTACAACTGGTGTTGAAGCCATGTCTTCTGTGACACCACATTTTTGGTGGAGGGCAGTTGTGTCTATTGGGGGTGGCACGAAAAGTGCAGCGTTGTGGGTCAGCGGGGGACGTCATTCCACGGCTCACCGCATGCGGCCCCTGGAGCGTCCACTCCCCTTCCAGCGCCCGCAGCCCTCGGAAGCAGCGCCACGGCCGTGAAGCTTGGAGGGTGCTCTCCCCACTGATGATGATGATGTGGAAAGTGGAACACAGGGCGAAAGGGTACCGCACCACGAAGGGCAAGGATGTATTCAAAGAGAGGGGGGGGGGCTCCGGGACCCGATAGTCTGTGTACCAAGAATGGCCCGACAAGATTTTCCTAACCCGGAGGTAAATTTCATTTTTTCCCGTTTTGGTCACTTTGGTCCGGGGCGGGGGGGCTCCTCCTATGGTTGTCAGCCGGTCTAATACATCCTTGACGGAGGGTCTCCCAAACTGCATTTGCCAGTGTCCTGCGGACGCATGCACTCATGGGATACGACCTGGTCCTGTCCCAGTATCGCCTGCAGGGGTTCCTGCAGGTTCAGATTGGCAACGGTGATCTCCGATGTCCGGAGCACGTGAAGGACAGCAACCAACTCCAGCGTCCAAAATTCGGTCCGCCCATTCGTGACCAGGGGGGCCGCCCACCTGCGGCAATGGCAAAAGTGCACCGACGGAGAGAACGGGGGGTAAGGGGGTGGAGAGGGGAACCATCACCTGCCCTGGCCCATAATCCTGATGTAACGCACATTGTTCAAGCGGAGTGCTGTGTGGGGCACGGTACCGTCCCGGACTGTGCTGCTCGCTGCGCATCTGCCTGGACTCTCTGATGCGGCTCTGATGCACCGGGGGGGGGGGGGGCGACCCCTCGGGTTTGGACGCAGACTGCCCCCACCACCCCACTAACCGTTGGCGGAAAGGGGCCTGGGGGGGGGGGGGGGTCCGGGAGGGGCGATGGGGGGGAGGTCTTGGAGGGTCGATTGGGCTCTGGTGGTGACAGCACACGTTCGCAGACATGTTGGCGTGCGGGTAGAAGGGCTAACGTTCGACGCTGCCCAGTCAACCCGTCAGGGCGGGACCCTCAGAGTGCGTACCACGGAGTCACTAAGGTCGCCAAAAACGCCAACATAGCAAAAACGACTAAAAAGTGCATAAACTGCACAAGCGCTTGTCCCACAACCGCTCATACAAACCCTGTGGTGTTGGGAAACAGGCAAAATCGAAGAAGGCCGAGCGGACACGACACATAAAAAGCATGCCTGTGTCCATGCCCCTGTGTCCCCATGAGCCCGTGCGCCCCCTCTTTGGCACTGGCACTCCGAAAGTTTTGAGGAGCATGCCCCCCAACATGGGCCGTAGGCCTGTGAATTCGGTGCTTCAGGGCTCAATGTCCCCTTGGGGTGGGGGTGGGGGGTGGGGGGTGGGGGTTGTACGCACAGTTGAATGCAAATGCGCGGTGCTTGGACCGAGGGCTGTGGCATGGCCAAGCGCGGATGGTCCCGATGGACTGCAACGGGACTGGCCACAAACACAGGGGGCGGCTACCGTGCGACGACGGATCGATTTGTGTGTCAGCATGACGGAGGAAGAGCTCTGCAGTTGCCATCCATCTCCTTCATGCAGATCAGGGTTGAGAATTGCAAGGGATTGTGTGGTGGGTGGTGGCTGGCATAAACCAAACACACACAGACACATTGACACACAGGCACTTCGTGGGGGAAACAGATGCGCCGACAACCAATAACGCAGTGTGGATGATACGGGGCACAGCAGGGCACGGTGGTCACAGGACACAAATCTCCAAACACCCCATCAGGCCACGCAGAACAAAGACATGGTTTTGAGGCCAGGCGCCTTTCGAAACAAAATAGACACTCAGAAAGACACACACACACACACATATGGGGCGACAAACAGGCACTTACAAAGGTGCCGAGTGCTCGATTCTTGTCAGGCCGACCAGACAGTCACAGAAAAGTCATGACCGTCGGCGGTAGGCGCCTTTCTGTGAGTGCAACAATTGAGGGTGAACCGCAGCCGGTCTTCTGCAGGCCAGGCCCGAGGAAGCGCAGGCATTCAGCACTGCCTTGCCAAAGTGCCTGCACAAAAGGGACACGTCAGTTGCCGCCCACCCCCTCCCAGCCACCCACTTCCGCCCCCCACGGTTCAAGTCTGTGGTACCTGCCTTTGCCGAATGCCCCCCTCCCCCCCAACAAACACAGAGGGCCAAGAATCCAACAAATCAAAACAAATCGGGGCACAAAATCGGGGAAAGTCGGAGAAATCGGCCCCTGATTGGGGGGGGGGGGGTTGCAAGGGTTTGAGCAAACAATTCAACCCCTTTAGGTAGGGTAGGCAAAAAAGGCCCAAAAAGGGAGGTATGTGGCGCAGGCCAGCCTGGCTTTGATCTAACAACCTCTGCAAGGTGATTTCATCGGGGGATCATTTTGTCTCCTAAAATGATTATTTTACACGGGGTTACACATCCGATACCAGACCTTGGGTATGTTACACAAATAACCCCCCAAAAGGGGGGGTTATACAGCGTCTGCACCTACGCTTGATCTAACAACCCTCTTCGATGTGATTTTCGACCGACCCATGCTAGCCTGGAAACGGCTGAAAATGCCTAAGTCCTCCCTGGTAAGGGCCCATGGGGGGGGGGAGGGGGCGACTGGGGGGTACCCGGAGTTCGGACCCGAGACCCCCGCCACGGGTTAAGGGGTCATTTTGCAATAAAACAGTTCTTCAGGACCCGGGTCCACATCCACACACAGCGCCCACAATACCCAAAGAAAAATTTTGACCCCCCCCCACCCCCCCCCACCCAACCCCCTCAAAATGGGGTACCCAGCTGGGGAGGGGGCAGGGGGTCAAAATCCAAAAAATCAATCAATTTGTCTCCCAAAATGATGGTTTTAAAATGGGCTAGACATCTGATACCATTCCTTGGGGTATGCTACGCGAATGACGCCAAAAAAGGGGGGTATATGGTGCCCGTGGCCGCGCTTCATCTAACGACCCTGGTGATTTGCTCATTGTTGTTGGTTCGTTGTTCACAAGCCGGGGATTTACGGGGGTTTACAGTGCTTTTGGCCCCCGGCCCCCACCTTGTGTAAATTGGTGTAATTTTCCCAAAAGTGGCGTAAATTTCCTTCAAAAAAGTGTAAATTTAAGAAAAGGAGGGTGTCACTGAACAGCTCAACCAATGTACAACACTCATAAAACAGCAATGTGGAGTTTTGTGATTGGTTGCTTGGGCCTTGTGATCCCAAGTGGCGTTTTCCCACCGTTGGCATGGTTGGTTTGGTGTCTGGATTAGAAAACGTGTGTATACATACATTTTTTTGCCGACCCGTCTGTGCAAGAGTCGGACGTCAATGCCAAATATGGGGCATGCGTGATTGGTTGGGCATCCCCAATGCGCACATCCATGGCAATGTGCTGCAAAATCTTAGCCGCAGCCCGATGGTAGCGGTGCGCCTCAATCAGATTCACACCATTCAATGTTGCGGCTTACGAATCCCCAGCCACATCCCGGAGCATGCCAAGGCACTTCACAATGCAGTAGATGAGGCAAAAATGTGCCCGTAGGGCCTTCCGCTGTTCCATTGGCAGAGCGTGCGTCACATGCCGCAACCTACCGCCGGACCTCCAAAGAGCAAGCGAAACGGCATGTGTCCCGCACTTTTGGTGCCTGGCAATTTTGAACCACTTAAGGTTCATGATGCCAACAATCCACTCGGGCTGGGTTGCCAATTGGGGATGTGTGCGGCATGCCGCAAACCACATCACCCCGTTGTCATACTTTAGCCGGGGGCACCCTGATTGCCATGAAGTGTGGAATGCACGAGTTTTGGTAGGGGGAGGGCAAGGCGGGCATATGGGTTGAGCACACTGGATATACAAACCATCAAGTGCGCATTCAACATGCACATAGCATTTGCATTGCTTGCACTGTTGGGTATCGGTGTTACCCAAAGGCTTTTCACAACCTCTACAGGCACACGCTCACCCTCCACCGTGACAAAGCAATGCTCTTGGACACCCTGTTTGCATCTATTGCAATACGACGAACTCAAAACTTCGACAAAGCTACCGATGGATTGCGTCGTAGTGGGAGGGGAGGCGGCACTGTGGGGGTTGTTGTGGCGAGGCGGCGGTGGCTTCAATGAGGGCTCAAAGCCATTGCGGGGCTTGGAATTCTTTGCGGCGCGCTCAATGTGCACTTGCTGCAGAGTTGAGGGGGAACCTTCAGCTTTGACGTGGCGGAGGGCAGCAGGGTGTAGCGAATTCTTGCCACTCGGCCTCCGCTTCTTGCTTGTGCACCCACATCACATGACAAAAAGTGCCAAAACAAACAGCACTGTACAAACTTCACTGCAACCAAGCCAATTGCTAAATGTATAAATCTTATAACATGCAAAATACTCGAGTTCGTGAATTGACATGGAAATTCTTGCAACTCGACTGCTTGCGCACCCACATCACATGACAAAAAGTGCCAAAACAAACAGCACTGTACAAGCTTCACTGCAACCAAGCCAATTGCCAAATGTGTAAATCTTATAACATGCAAGTACTCGAGTTCGTGAATTAACACGGAAATTCTTGGGACTCGACTGTGCACGACAGGGAATCCTTGTCCTCAGCGACAGTTAAGGGAGGATAAATGGGGGTAAGACGCACTATGTAACCACCGGCGTCCGCCCTTGCAAGCACCTCACTCGAGCCGGGCTAGCACTCGAGGATGGGATCTCCGGCATGCAACAAATGACATTTGTATAGCGCCTCGTGTTGCGGAGTCTAGCGCTCAAAGCATGGACGGTTTGATGAAAGTAGCTAAATCTCTACGGTAAGATCAATATGGCTACATCACTCGTGCCTTCTGGGTTCCCCCATTGTGGCGATAAATCAACCTAAGAAGGAATGGTTGTGGTGGAAAAGAAAAAATGTGTGAAAACGGGTGAAAGTGGGGGGAAATCCACATATACCATATCCTCAATGCAAAAGTAGCATCAAAATATCCCTTTCCAAATGAAAAGGTGCCAAGGAAGAATTTACAAAGTTCATGTTCAATACTCACAATTCTAGACATCCCATATATCTAATCCATCTGATAACATGCAAAGCACTTGGGTTCCTCAATTCACACCGAATCTACAGAGATTTACAGAAATTTACGCCACTTTTTGAGCAATTTACAAAAATTTACGTAAATTACAGCGTAAATTAGATTTGCCCCCCCACCCCCCCATTATTCGCTGGCTTGGTTGTTCACCACGACAAGAAACGCTGCACGGATCGGAGTCAAAGACAATCCTCACGACCAGCAAGTGATACTCGAACAACCATCAACACTCAGTTGTGGCAACATCATGCACATAAAAATGGGTGTCAGTGCCCTGCTTGAATTCTTGCTTCGTACCGATTTCGCCGACTCGTGGCTGACTCCCTGATCCCTGCTGATCAGGGTGTACTGGTGTACTCTGAATCCTTGGCCCCGATTCCAACGGCCACGCCGGATACGGTCGTCCATGACCCAAGCTGGGCAAGGTGGCACAACACGACGGTCACTGGTGACGGGTGTTGCAGGCGCAGTGCACATGTATGTCGAGATTTTTTTCAGAGGTAATCAGGGTTGGGATTGGGTCGTTGAGATGGCCACCTCGACTGTTCTTTGAGGAGGCACTCCTCCAGCCCAACGAGAGTGCCCCTTCGAAGCTCCACTGAGTCGTACGTGAAACTGCCATACGTCACGAGGAACAGAGACTTCACTGGGCTGTTGGCCTGTGGTACGACGCAGGAGGTGGTGGGTGCAGAGGCCGGGAAGATTCACCTTCAGAACGTGAATTGCCGGGGCAGGGGGACGGGCTTGCCGAGCCCCCCTCCCCCCCCGGCGCGGGGCTCATAAAATTTGACTACACCCCAACGGGGGCGTCTCTGCACAGCGCGCAGACAGCGCCCAATCGTAAGTTGGCTCTGTCGTGACCACCCTGCAAACCAGCCACCACCGGGGGAGCTCCGTCCACAGGGCCAAAACAGCAGATTTGGACAGCAATCCGGCATTTTTAGTGGGAAATGTAGTTTGTTTGAACTCATTGTCTGAGTTTTTGGACCGAGTAAGACTCAGAGTAATCCCGTGTCAGGGAACACCGTTGTTACTGCGGTCGCCTTGGCCAATGGGGAAAATGGGTCGAAATTGTCGCTCAGCGCCCCCCTCCAGTCCGTTCGCAGGGCTCAGTGAACCGAACCCCGAAATTCAGACACAGGGAGCGTTATGTTCTTGGAATCCCCATGAGAAATCAGCGTTGTACGCAATGAAAAATATTTTCGACTGTTCGCTCAGAGGCGCACAGCTAACATCCATTGCTTGTCTTGCTGGTCTTTCTTTGAGCCCCCTCCCCCCCCTCCCCTCGAGCAGGGCAAAGGCAAAAAAGGGCCGGGCTCAAACAGGAACCTGCTGGGAATCTCCTGCTTCCCACTGCCATGCACGAATGGGGGGGGGGGGGGTCGTGTCCACAGACAGGGCCCAGCCCTCCGACTTCCATGACTGACCAAAGCCGCATGGAGGGATGTATTAGAAGAGAGGACCGGGGGGGGGGGGTCAGGAACCCAAGAGTTGATGTACCAAAAGTGGCCCAAATCAACATTTCCTTTTGTAAAATTCATTTTTCCCACCGTGAAATCTAGGGCCAGGGGGGGGAGAGGGTCCAGGGGGGGGGGGTACCCCCCCTCCTCCTGCGGCTGTCTGCCGTTCTACTAAATCGCTGGCCGGATGTATAAATCACGTCTCGGACTGCGCATCTGAGGGGCACGTGGTGCACACACAGCCCCTGCAATGGCCACAAAGAAGGCCCGGGAGGCCATCGTGGCCGCCATGCATCGCGCTCGGTGGCGGCGGGCTGTTGGCTCTCAGACTCGCAGACCCGAAAATCTTGACCCACTTTTCGGCTGAGAGAAAATTCAACTTCATCAGCGGTCACCCCTCGCGGTGGCCCCAGACTAGCAAGACAGCAAGACATCCTCCACTCATTGACTCACTAGGTCGTGGGCAGTCCGCCGAAAAGGGTGGGGGCACGAATCGATCCCTCCCCCTCGCGCTTCCCTCTGTTGCGGTGTTGGTGGACTGCGGCCAAGTACTGACCCCTGGAGGAAGCCTGGGCTATTGCACGTGCACACAAGAGGCAATCAGCACAAAAACGCCGGAAGAAAATGGCCTCGTCAGTGGCTCAAAAAACCTGGGGTGCCTCTCGGGCACACAACAGTGAGACACGAAGACAACCTGTGGGTGGGACCAGGGGTCCTTCTAAGGGGGGGGGGGTGTCTAGGGGCCCATGCAATGTGACCCGTCCACACCCGTCCGTCGAGGATGGGGGGTCTCATTATCTGCCTCCACGTAGTACTCCCCGCTCCCTGGACCCCCCGCCCCTTTCAAAGATGGGGCCAAATTTTTTTCCGGGCCTTCAATCAAACCCTTCGGCGCCTCTAAAAAGTCAGCACCACTGGAGGGGTCGGGGGGGCTGGACGCACCCACACAAGCCCGGGACGGTTGCATCGTACTAACCCCACCCCCATGGCACAACAACGCGTCTCTGCTTCATCCCAGACGTCCTCTGATTTATTTGACCTTATCCCCCCCCCCCCCGGCACGCCCCGATCGAAAGTCTGGGAGCCCTTGCGCCACCCTTCGGATGCGGAGTGTGGCTCTGGCGGAGGAGGGGGCGGGGGAGCAGGCTGCTTGATTGGATCATCGGCTGCTGCTGCGCCAGGGTTTCACATGGATATTCACGCTTGCCTTGCTGGTGACCGTCCACGCCATACGCCTCGGTTCCTTATGAACACAGCCCGTCTCCGTATTTGCCAAAAACTGGTTCGGGTGCGGTGCATGCCGTCCCACAAAGGCTCACGGCCATGTTTGGGGGTTGATGCCGAAGGCGCAGATCGTGTGCGAGCAGAGGCCGCGGGCCCGCAGAAACACGGCAGAGAGAGGGTTGGGAGGGGTCGAGAGGGGGCAGGGAGCACAATGACAGCAGCTGCAGGCACGCACCCTGACAACTGCGACGCCCGGCTCCTGCACTCGGGGCTTGAGACATGAGATCAGCTGAGCGACGAGGTTCTCTGGGAGTGCTTTCAACAAAGGACTGTAGGAGAAAGAAATGCGGGGGGGGGGGGGGCTGTGCATCTGTGCATGCCACTTGGGTGTGCGCGCATTGCCTGAGTACGGGGGAACCATACCACAGGGGGAGGGGGGGGGGGGGAGTAGGAACGTGGGACATTTGGAAAGGCGAAATTTGGTGCGGAGAAAATTTGGCGCCAATTCTTCAATACCACTGTACCACTTGGTACAAAAGGCCCAGATTGTGGCACAAGAACGAGCATACACCGCTAATATTGGCTTCTGGATGGTTGCTGTTATTTCCTGATGACTGGGCACACTAAGAGCGCGAAAAATGACACCTAGAAAACTGGCTTCAGTCCTTACAATACCGTGGCATAGTTTGGTACACTGCGCCATGGCACGCCGTTCCAGCCTCCTGAGCTGACGCTCGCCTCCTCTTGAATGGGTGTTCCACTTGCCCTGCGCATGAGATGCATGGGTTGTGTACATATGTATCGGTGTGCGCCCCCCTAAAAAAGCGGTTAATGGCGACAAAATAATGCCCAAGAGTGAGTGCAGCCCGGCAGAATTGAGAGATACATCGAATCACAGATGTGGCTCCTCAATACGGTGTACCTGGTGCTTCAGAATGCCATCGGAAGGTGAACAGAAAGAGCACCCCCCACGACCTCTCACGACCCTCCACAACCCTTTGCTCGAAACCTTTACAGACCTTTTGCCAGAGGGTAGGCCCCATCGGGTCAGGCATCGGCCGTAGCCGCAGAGGCGAAGAAAAATAGGGGAAATGAAAAAATGGTGGGAAATGGGGGAAAATAGGGAATTGTGGGAAATTGCCAAAAATACCTTGTGAGAAATACATAAAAAATGTTCGAAATTGGTAGGAAACTGGAGAAAAATCGGAGAAAAATGGGACAATTTGGGACATTTTTCGCAGTCCCACTTTTCCCATTTTTCCACAGCCTCGCCACCTTTCCCTGGAAAAAAAAATTCCTTTGATGAATGAGCCGACTGGAAAAATTTAAATTTTGGGACTGGCCAACATTGGCCGATTTTTTGGCCAGCGCCGATGGTTGACCGGGTGTGCCCCTCGCCCCGGGCCCGGAGACCATCTGGAGCACACACTGCCCCACTATGCCGAGGTGCCCCCGCCACAATAGAGTGGCCCCCAACAACACCTGACACCAGCGCCCTGGGATGATGGAGCATGCATCCTTGTGGGGGAGCGAGTGTCGCCTTCTTGATCAGTGCTGGGCGCCCCAGTCCGACGCAGTAGCGCCTGAGACGCCTCTCAGGCCGCCGTATCTGCGCAAAGGGCAGTGCTACAGGGTTCACCAGAGTCAACTGCTAGACGCCCCCCCCCCCCACCCCGGCCCCTTGCCTGTACACAGGCAGCGGTGCAGCCCCGCCCCACCCCCAGGGATGTGTTAGAAGAGAGGAGGGCCTCAATATGGTCAGGTTGCAGTGTCCGCATTAGGCTCTGGCCGTGCCTGCCCCGCGACTGTCATCGCCTTCTGTCCATCCTGCCAACTCGTGGCGCGTCCGTTGAGTGTCCGGCAAACTGGCGTTCATCCCTCGACCCTACCTCCGCTGGCCACTTTAGCTGTCCGGGCTCTACTGGGTTAGGCGTACATGCAGGTCAGGGGTCACTCCCTCCCCGTGCTGCTGTAGTAGCTGGCCCCATCTGGCCACACTTGGTCGGGCGTTGTGGGGGCCTTAGGTTGAAAAACCCAGTGGGTACAGGTCCGGTTAAAGTTAGCGGTCTGGAACCAAAAAGTCGGTGTACCAAAAATGGCCCAAATCAATATTTCCTTGTGTAAATTTCATTGTTTCCCACCATGAAATCTGGGTCCAGGGGGGGGAGGGGTGCCCCCCCCTTCCCCTCCTCCTCCGGCTGTCTGCCGTTCTAATACATCTCTGCCCACCCCCTACCCCGGGTGTCCACCGATGGAACTGTTGGGTCGCCACTCAGACACGGAGACCGCAGCATCAAAGGGTGCCGGCGATGGCGGACGGCGTTGCCACGGACGCCAATGTCCGCCAAAGAGAGACCACGTCTACTTGGGGCAGACCGCGTCTACAAACTACACACCGCCATGCCCATGATGTTTGCGATGTTTGCGGACCGTTTTTGGGGAAGGGGGCCAAATGCCCCCTTCCCAAATATTGGCACCTCACGTCTACAACATGCCGAGAGTGTCTACAAGTAGCAGGCCGCGTCTACTTGGGGCAGACAGTGTCTGACCGCAACAACAGAACCAAGACCTCGAGCGGTGGCGGTCCAGACAGCGCACGCCACCCGGACGAAGCGGCCAGGGAACACCTCCAGAAAGGCCTTTTGGGCCCTCTACAATGCCCCCCCCCCCCCCACAACCCCCAACTACGACTTCTGTGGCGCTGGTTCAGACCTGCATCCGCGCACCATTTGCACCGATGGGACAGAGAGTTGTGCTGCGTCCCGAATATTGACTCGGGCTTTGGCTCTGACGAAATCCGCCGGGCGGGCGCTTATGCAGCTCAACAACTTGTCCTCAACTCCTTGTCCAACCGCCAGGCCTGCAGAGCAGTGGGGGGCGGGGCAGGCGGGGAACGGGGGGAGCAGGTGCCGGTGCCCGTCGGGGCGAGGACACTGACTTTACACAATCCTCCCTCCTTCCGGGCCAAACGGGGGTCCAACCATTGCGTCGCCACTTGTGTGTGTAGGGGGGTTGGCATGACGCCTGGTTGTATTGCTGTCTGCAGCCGGCGGCGCCTATTGGCCTCTCGCCACTTACCCTTGCCCTTCCCTTGAATCCTCTCCCTCCGTAAGCGGAGGCGCCCATCGGCGGGGGGCAGGGGGGGGGGGGGGTGCTCCACAAAGGCAGACAGGAAGCCGGTCTCCGGATGCAGCAGGAGTACAAACGCAGTTTTCAGGGCAGGAATGGCATCGGGCAGGCAGACAGGGGGGGGGGGGGGGCAACGAATTCAGGTGAGCTGACCGAAAATGCACGTGGGACCTTTGGCAGGCAGACGGAGGGGGGGTCTGGGCGGATCATACTGAGCTGTGCGCTGGACGCAGCCGGTTCTAACGGCGTCCTAGGTGTGACAGCCGGTCCTACTGAGCAGCACAGGGCCGGTTCGTAGCGCAACTCAGCCTGTTGGACACCACTGGCAAGTCGACCGGGCATCCGCACCTCACAGACAAAAAACACCACCACCAGCAGCTACGTCTCGACCCCTGTGTACCTCTATCTACGTCTACGTACAGGACCGCAGGGCAAGGCTGAAGGCTAGGCACTCGAGAGCGTGCTCTGGGACTCTGTGGAATGACGCTCATGCTCACTGCCGCAGGTGACATGATCACCCAAGGTCGTGCATCGGGCGTGGCAGGGCGTTCCGCGCCCGCTGACGGGCCGGCGGCAGCATTCTGCCTTTGGGCCCTGGCGGACGCGGGTCGACCCAAGACCCACCCACCCACACCAGCACATCAGGACCTCAGGGGAGAGCCGTGCACTGCGCACGCACTCGGGGACGGTGGATTGGTGGCTCCATGACCCCCTGCCGCACCGGGGCCAGTCTCAAGAACAGCGTGGGTTGTGGCGACACAACCCTGCGTCTCGGGGCCACACCCCAAATGAGCGCGGACTGTGGTCGCACGCCCCTCCCACACCATCCCCCAGAGGCTGAAACACCCGACCACCGCATTCAACCCTCCTCGAGGGGGCGCGGGCGAACACATCATTTCTCTGTCCCACTTCGGGGGCCGGCAAGACGGCCAAACAGTCGTACTGCGCGCACTGTGCTCAGGGAGCCACACTTCTCCTTCGGGGAAACATAGACTTTGCTGAAGGAGCCGGCCCTCTGAGCCCCCGCCGTGGGATGCGCATGGGATGCGAACCTTCAAACCCCACGAGGCCAAAGGCTGCAGAGCAACACAGTCAGAACGCAAAGCTCTTCAGTGACCTTGTCGTAGGCGCCATTCGCTGGGACAACAGAAGTACCCAGAGGAGGCAGTGATGTGGACTGGCTCGGGTGTCTGGAAGAAAACGGCCTAAACAATGTCTGACACATCAACCGAGATATTCGAGACATCTTACCCCCCCACCCCCCCACCGAAACACGGGTCCGGGGTCCTGCACACACACACCCGCCGCCCACAAAGGTCTGATATGGACACTTTTTATTTTCTAGCCCCAAGTTTTGGGGGGGCAGCCGGGGAGTCCCTCCCCATCATTCCTCGGGTGGTCCGGCGCTGGGAGGAGGGACAACCTGCAGGGTGGAGAGCGTTGTCACCTTATGCTCGGAAAGCTCATTGAACAGGCACTCCCTGACCCCAAACACATGGCCAGGCCCGCACACTTCCGTCTTCCCCTTGAGCAGCTCTGCACAGTGCCAGCGAGCCAGTGGATGGCAGAGGCCCGACGGGAGTGCAAACGGGTGATGCGGGCACGCCGCGGGAGGTAATGCCCCGACCGAACATGTACTGCGCTCACACACCGAACACGCACACCAACCGTGCTGCGCAAACACCCATCGCGCGCAGACCAGCGCACCACGCAAACCGCAGTGACGTCTGAGGCAGTCCCAATGGGGCGTATGTTGTCCCTCCTCGGCCCCTGCAGCCTCCCCATCCCACAAACAATCCTCCAAACAATCCAGCCATGCCATCGACGCCATTCGTCAACACCAGGACATGCGCGAACAATATATGTACACCTCTGGTCCTCAGCCAGAGTGGCTGCTACCAACAGATGTTCGTGCGCTGCGGTTGGGGGGTGGGAGGCAACAAAACCCTGGGTCGGAAATCACATTTCTGGGGACAGTCCATAAGGAAACAGGCTATTGGCTGTTCGTAATCCACGGGGGCCGCCGCCAGCCAATGTGTGACCCCGAGGGGTGTACGACAGTTTGGGGGGCTGGGGGGGGGGGGGCCCCCCTTGGTTGACCCAAACCTTGGGGGTCGGCGGGTCGGGCGGTCAGCCGCCGGGCCCCCTGGGGGGGGGTCGGTGGGTACCCCAACATACATACCTCAAAATGATCCCCATGACACACTGATCATTTTGAATATGCACAAGTGAGGTAAAAATTTTTTCAAAAAAAAATTGCCCATCAACTCAGGCTCCCATCAGCCAAGGTCCGACCTGGAGGCCGGGTTGGGGTCAAAATCCTTTTTTGTGCTTTTCAGCCATTTTTGAATTCTCCACAAAATTCTGAGTATCTTGAGTACAGGCACATAGGGTCGAACAAAAAAATTTCCCCCTGCCGTATGCCAAAAACAAAATCTCCGGCGCCTCTGGCCCCCACAAAACCCATTGATCCGTACAACCATTTTGGGGTCTGTAGACGGGTCCTGACCAGGATCGGCCCGAGTGTCGTAATCACGACACTGCAAGCCATGCCCGAAGTCGCAAAATCCTGTACAAGGGGTCGCAAGTGAACGTCTTTAGAATGGACCCCATCGAGGCATGGAGAGTTGTTGAGCACTGCACTATTGTTGTTGTTGTTGTTTGGCGGGGCTAGGCGAAAACTAGGCAGTGCCACAAACCTCCACGCGATCGGTAACCCCGAGCCCAATTAGCAGTGCTCGGCCAAACGACCCACGGGGGGGTCTGCAGTTCAGTTCTAGACACCAACCCTCACTCACGCCGGCGGGGGGTCCGGGAGGGGGCGGGGTCGAAAATTTTGCTCTGTTTTGGGGGCATTTTTGGATTCCCCATTTCATTCTGAACATTTTGAATATACACAAGTGGGGTGAAATTTGGTTTTACCACTCAGAACAAATGAAAAACAGTACTGTATTCCAACAGATGTACCTCTGAATCAGCAAAGGATTCCCAGCCAGCAGAAGAAGCCACGTGGCACGGCATTCCCTAACTCATTGTGAGCATTTTGAATGTAAACAAGTGGGGGGGGGATCAAGTGTGTTGCAAATTTTCCAGGCTCAAAAAAAAATTCCGGGCGCCATTGGTGCCCAAATTGCCAGTTCTAACCAGGTGCTAACTAGTATGGGTTGGGGGGTCCAGAGGGGGTGGGGGATGGGGGGTGGGGGGGGGTTGGTGGCCTCACAGGTAAGCGCCCCCCATGAAACGACCAGGGCCACGGCGTCCCCCGCATCAGCAATCCCTTTGGTCTTCTGTGCTTTACCAGAGGCCATGTGGCCATAACCCTCAGTCAACCGCAACTACCCTCATCAGTCTTCGATGACGCTCAACAACCCCTTCACACCGTCTGCCGTCTGCCGGCACCGTCCAGCTAATGTGAGTTACTTCCCAACTGACCACCGGATTCATTCTTCATTGTTTGAATGAGGGAGCGCCCTGCCCCCCCCTCCCCCCACTCCAGGGCAGCATACACCCAAAGAGGGAGCGTTGCTGCACACAATGCAGGCCCACTCGAGGCTCGTTCTCAAATTGGGGATTTTCGCCCCCGGGGCCAAAACTCCCCATTTCGAGAACGGGACGGAGGATGTGTCCGGTGGAGGAAGCTCACCCAAAGCAACAGGGGAAAGGGGGGGGGGGGGTTGGAGAGGGGGGTGTGAGGGCTGGGGAAGGAGGTTCGCCCAACAATCACCTGCACAAAACCTGTCCCAGTCCCGGATGTCGGTGACAAAAACCCCATGTTTTGAAAGCTGCGAAGACAAAGGTCCCCCATTGGCAAAGCGGAGCGAGGAGGGGGGTTACCCTGTCGCGCCCTTGAGGGGAACCGTCACGACAAGGGGTGAGGTGGGGGGCATTTCAAAGGCGGGGGGGGGTGCATCAGCACCCTCGGCAGAGGGTACAGAGGGTTTCCACACGCCTGCCCTGGGGGGTACACCACGAGTGCCAGAGGACTGGACCCTGCCCTACAGGCACGACCACAGAAAATTTTCACAGACCACTGTTCCATTGAGGAACTCACCCACTTTGAGAACTGGACAGGGGAGAGTGATGAGCACATGGGAGGGCGAAAGTCGTCCCCGCGCCAGCGACCCGCTGTGCGTTCCCGAATGAGGGATTGCGGTCCTCACGGGCTGCACCCCCGTCGGCCTCTGAAACGGACGATTTCTGTCGGATACGGGACTCGATTCCCTGATATCAGGGACAAACATCCCCGATTTTGAGGATCAGGAAGGGGGTTGCCCCCCTGCAGCCCCACGCAACTGAAAGGAATGGGCCCACGAATCGCTGCAGGTCTCCCTCTTCCACGCATGCAACCCATGTGCCGCAGTAGCCCATACTTACTCCGAAGGGCTTGCGCACAGCCTCGCACTGGCCTTTGCATAGGAAGTACACACAAGTGCCTTCGACCTAAAGGCAGGTAAAAGGGGCCGAGGCCACAGCACACAAACGCTGAGACGAGATTGTGGAAACAGGGGTCTGGAAGTGGGTGGAGGTGCGAGAAAATGAACTGTCAAGAGGTCGATGGAAGGTCTGCCCGCTGTCTGTCCTCCACCATTCCGCCCGAGTTTTAGAGTCCAGGGGTCTTGTTTCGCGCGGGGTTTGTAGCCATTACTGGACCGGTTGTTGTTGCCGTTCCATGACATTTGGCACACTGACTGCCGGCGGTTTGCCACGAAGAAACGTCAGTCGGCGACCACCCGCTGGCGGCCCTTGTCGCGCCGATTCGAATACGACGGGGCACCCTGGTTGGAGTTTGAGTACAGGTGACGTTCGGGACAGTCAAGACCCCGTTGTTGTCTTCAGCAGACGGACTGTCCGTGGCAGCGAGAGCGGGGCCATGATGTCAGGTTTTGAAGTACCTGGCATGACCCTGACCTGATGCCGGGCTCCCTCCGTTCAATCGTGTTCAATCGAGACAATCTCAGTGCACTTTGCCCCGCTGCTCTACAGCGCAAACCAGGCCTAGGCCTGCACCGAATGTTGCCTTGAGTTCACCACTGTCAAGCGGCTATCGAATGTTTCATGAGCCGCCTGGGTCAGCGTTTCCCCCCAAGGCTGTGATAAGACCATCCCGTACCAGGTTAGCCCTCGCCAATCTTGGCTTGCCTTGGTGGAAGCAGGACTTGAAGCCCCTTCCAACCCTTAAAGGGGCCAATGGGCTGGACCAGAATCCTGATGCGGAACCGAACACTAGAACAAGTGAAAGGAGACGAGAGCAGCGAAAGGGGAGGCGAACAGGAAGTCTGAGAGGCGCAAGGGCGGGCCAAGTCGGACGGTCGCAGGGACTGTGACTGGCAGGCACATGGTCGTGCAAGGCCCGCAAAGGCAAATGCAAATATCGTTGTAGAACTGTGTCGGAAACGTTTTTGAGGCAGTTGTATGGCCTGGGGCCGGGCACTTTTTTTGAACAACTCGGGACAAAAAACGTTTGCAAAGAGCAATCTCAAACAACCGGAAAACGTTGCGCCACATAATCGTGCCAGCGCTTCTTTGTTCGATGCATTTTTTGTTTGCGCTTTTGCACTCCTGTGAGACACAGAGAGCTGTGGCCAATCTGAGAGTTTCTGTTGTTTACTTCAAATGCCGTTGTGTCTCGTTTGGCCCAATAGCCACTGGGCCATGTCTGTGCACAGTCTCGGGTAACAAAAGAGGGCATACACCAGTGCAAGAACCTACTGGGGATTCTGAGCAGGTCAAGTGAAGAGCTGTGCTCTGCCAGGCTCGCAGACTTAAACCGGCCCTCGATGGCTCCCGATGGTACAGATCAGTAGACAAGGCTCCAGTGTTCGAACGGACCCCCCTTGATCCACGGCGTCGCGCATGCCGCCTCGTATCAACAGGGGTCACGATGGTACGTGTCAGTAACGTGGAGGCATAGGCACTCTGTGCACTTCCTTCAGCGGTTCGCAATGTCTCTCTTGGGTAAAATGCACAGCAACAAAGGCGGCGGCCAGCGGAGAGAGAAAACACCCCAATGTTGCGAGTCGCAGGTCCAAAAGGAGGCAATTTCCGGACCTCTCACCATCACACCCAGGGCGCTTTGGAAGGGAAATTTTGCAAGCCGGAGACCCCCGGGTCCAAACTCCACCCTCCCACCAAAAGCTGG
Organism: Eutreptiella sp. 'Long Island Sound 2002'; assembly: GCA_964036045.1. Classification (NCBI taxonomy): domain Eukaryota; phylum Euglenozoa; class Euglenophyceae; order Eutreptiales; family Eutreptiaceae; genus Eutreptiella; species Eutreptiella sp. 'Long Island Sound 2002'. Next base: position 16,382,970 of record OZ038390.1, read on the forward strand.
AACTGTAGGGACTGAAAAAAAAATGCTGACGCGTTTGGTGCCCACATGTGATCCCATATGTCTTCGTACCCATCATCATCATTGTCATCATCAGATTCATCAGATTCATCTTCAGGGTCTGACTGATTGATGCCATGGCGGGTGACACGGCAGCTCATCCATGGGATTATGTTTTGCGTGTGGCAGCCCTGCCCTACACTGCTGGTGCCATTTCCAAGGAGGCGGGTGAACGCCCCTAACCCCCGTGTTGCGTTCGCCTCCAAACGACCACACCGTATTGTTGAATGTGCATCTGCGTCAAATAAATAGCGTTTGCAAGGCGATACTACAGCGACATACGCTGGTGTCCAAAAGTACTTTGCCCTGCGGCACGCAGACGGGATCCAGACTTGCCACGATGTCTTCGAGCGCTTCAATGTCCCAACCGCGGAACAGTATTGTGCCCTCCAGATCGGAAGGCCGTACTTTGTGGACTTGGCACATTTTGGTCGTAAACTGTGGGAGTGCAGGCAACAGGGTTGAGCCTGCGGTGCAACGCGCAAGAACAGACCGACGACAGGCACGTGAACCAGTTTCTCCAACTTTCGCGGCTTTCCGAGATTTCCCATGATGTTTTACCCGAATTTCCCCGATTTTCTCTGATTTTCTGTGGTCCCAGGTATAGTGAGCTGTGATGATCGTATGTGCAGCATCTTGACAGTACATAACAAATCTCATTTGGTTTGAGACTTCATTCGCATCGTACACCACTTGGCTGTGTCGTCCGAATCTCAATTTTCAGCTCAAAAACTGCGATCTCCCCCTCCTCTAAAGAATCGCAATTCCCGTGGGCGCAAAATAGCGATGTTTTCCTGCGCGACGAGTTTTCACTGGGCCAGTCATGGGGCCGCAGTGCTGAAGAGCAGCCTCGTAGCGTAAATGCGCTTCCCAGGGCCTCTCAATGGGCCTGGCAGTCCTAAACAAAAGAACAAACTCACGCCCCTGCAGATCGCCATGCGGCACGGAGTTGACATCACCCCCTCTTGCATTGCAGTGATCCTTCAATAGAGGCCCCAACGTATTTCTCTCAGTGAAAAGATACTTTGGTGTGCTCTTCCCGTCGTCTTGAGTGATTCGATGCACCGTACAACAACCGGTGCTTGAACTTTGCAATACCCAACAACCATTTCGGTGGCAGTGGCAGCGGCGGCGGAGGAGGAGATGCGGCCGAGTATCGCTACCACTTGACATTGGAGCGGGGGTGCCAACGGCCAACACTAGCGGAATAATACTTGCCGGTGTGATGCACTTGTGGCACGGTATCGCCATCCCAATGGAATGCTGTCCACGCAGATTGCAACTAGGACAGGCCCAGATTACGATTTTTTTTATTACGATTTTACGGCATTTTTTTTACGATTTTACGGCGTTTTTTTACGATTTCGTTACGATGCTTCGGGAGCATTCACTACCCTACCGTCCCATGTTTTCACTTGTTTTCAAGCCTAAAAATTGGCAATAGGGGCAAGGGACGTGCATATCTCAATGATTGTTGTGTATGTAGGGACGCGGTGGCTTAGAGAAGTGAGCATGTGGACCAAAAAAAAGGGGACCCTCCACTCCTGGTCCGCGGCATCGAAAAATGGCCGCCCACGGCCGCTTCCTCCCCCTACGCATGGTTTGGATCCAAGAACACGATCCGGGGAAGAGGATGTTTGCATGTAGGGGAGGCCTTGTAGAGGAAGAAGAGGGACCCCGGCACTGAAGGGTTTGGGAAGACGAGGGAAGAGGTGGAAGACGAGGGAAGAGGTGGAGGACGAGGGAAGACGTGGAAGTCGAGCCACTAGAAACGTCCTTCAATGTCACTGTTCACGAAGAGTGCCACGGCACAACGACGCAAATCAGGGCGCGTGTTGCCCCGATTCGGGTCATCCAGCAAACCAGCAAGGCTGAATGAGCGCTCCACATCCGCGCTGGTCACTCGCATCCCAAGCAGTGCCACCACCAGTTCCGTCAGTGGACCTGACAGGGCTGACCAAAACTGCATTGGATCCTCAACTTGCTGGGCCTTCTGGCTGTCCATGTTGACGTAGAGTTCCCAGTCAACCCGCATTGTGTCGGAGAAACCAAAGATCTCCTTATTTTTCTCCCACGTTGTATCCCAGAGTGGCAATTGCTTGGGATCAAATACTTGCAAAGTTCGGGCACAAACAGGGGGGTCCACATGGCAAAAATCAGCAACAATGGGGGGGGTCCAGAGGCCAGAAATCAGCAGCAGGGGGGGTCCAGAGGCCAGTGTCCTTTTTTTTCGGCAAAGGATAGCGTTCCCTTCTTTTTGCCCATGGAGACAAAGAGCGAAAAGGAAAAAAAATTGCCTGCCACATAAACATCACAGCCACACATGCACACGCAACAAAGGGGTTGTGGGCAGGGAAGGCAATGGGGAAGGGGCAAAGGGGACAAGGAAGGGGAAAGGGGGAGGGGGCACAGTGACGGTGAGGTGGAGGGGAGAGATGTACCGTACAACACAGCGCCAAAAACGATAAAAAAATCGCCGAAAATTACGAAAATTACGAAAATTACGAAATTTACGAAAATTACGAAAAATTACGATCGTAATCTGGGCCTATCCTAGTTGCAATTTGGAGGATAAATTCACCATTGACACAAACACAACTAACGAATACAGTGCACGTCACGAAAGGCGATTGGTGACCGACAGAATCCAGAAATGAAAAATAGGAGATGACATCAATTTGCCGGACCGCCCCTCCACATCATCAGTGCAAAGCGCAGTGGCAGCAGCATTCCCACAAGTGACCGTAGTCAGCGTGACACGGGGCCAGACACAGCGGGGGGGGTGTGCGATGGAGGAGGTGCGAGCGAGAATCGATGACAACCACCTGCGCGTTGATGCTCTGGAACACCCGCCGGGGTAACTTCTCCAGGTGGGCCTCGAAATCGGGCTTGGCGCAGGTCCACACGAGCACTTGCGTCGTGCTGCAGATCGAGGCGGAGCGGGGCTCCCCTGCAAACACTCCGTACTCCCCGAAATACGCCACGGGCTTGAACGTTGCCACTTTGTCACCTATGCCACAGTGAAGAGGGGGGGTACAGAGGGGGAGAGGGAGGCATTGGGGGTGCGCAATCCTGCGGCGCGCAATTTGGGTAATCATCGTGAACAGGGGAGACCGTACCCTTTTGTACCTACGGCCCACTCATGGCAAAATGGGCAAACGCATTTGGGGCTCATTTGGGGCTCAGTCACGCATGGTGGCGTCTTCCTTCCTTCTTCCTTCACCCAAAATTGAGGAAAATTGAGGCGGTGCTAATTACATTTCCCTTACCCTGCGGCGCCTGCGGCGCGGCTACAGCGCACAGTAGGCGCTCCAATTGGATGACAGGACTGTCCGATCTGTTAAGACTGCAGTGAGTTACTGGAACATCGTGCCTCATTTGACCTCGCAGCCGGCGGATGGTAAACTGCGGTGGATGGGAACTGCAACAGCGGTGTGACTGCGGAAACAGCACCGAGATTTGAATACATGCAGACTTGTGTGCGAATCATATCCGAGCGTGGAATTGCCCCCAGCGTACCCATGTACCGTCTCGCAGTGGGCCAGTTGCAGCACAAAGGCCCCAAAACCACCAATAGCGGGCGATCTCGTGTGTGTGTGTGTGAAGGGGATATTTGCAGGGAGCCGGCATCTAATCCGGGACGAATGTTCCTGAACCCAAGGAGGCAGGAGGAGTCCAATTCTTGTTGCGTAACTGAATAGTCTTGCATGGCCATGTGCTAACACCAGCCAAGAGCCAAGAAACAAGGCTGCAAATGGACAACATTGGTGATTTTTAGGTAAAAATGCCCCAGGAGGGGCCATGATTCTTCTTACCGGATGGGGGGGGTATCGACGGTTGGGGGGGGGGGGTATTAGAAAGGGGGGGGGGTCTGGGACCCAAAAGTTTGTGTACCAAAAATGGCCCAACCAGATTTTCCCAGTGGTAAATTTTCATTTTTTCCCACGACGGTCACTTTGGTCTGAAGGGGGGGGGGGGTCCGGGGGGGGGCTCCTGTGGTGTACGGCCATTCTAATACTTCCCTGGCGGGGGCAAGAACTCCTGAGCTAACCAGTGGTGGGGTTGGGCAGCCCCTCCGGGTTCCAACACCAGCCTTCTCAGGGCGTCATCCGCGTCACTCAGTGGGGTAGGCTACCATTTGTGCCTTTCACCACTCAACTACGGGAATACTCCCGAGCGATTGGTGGCCAATCGCCGTTGCAGGGTGACTGCCGGTGGCAGTGCCGAAATCTCCAGACCAAAAAAAAATCAGCCATTCCTCAAGGAACACTCCTCCTCCGTCACCAACAGGCGGCACGCAAAGGGGGATGTAGAACTGACGTCTCCCTGTCTGCACCGCAACCCCCGCTGAATACCGAGCGCATTCTTGCCTTTGACATGTGGGCCCCGGACGTGAATGTCGACCACCCCGTTCAGCAAAATGTAAAGCTCACCGGAGAATTCGCCCTGCCGGCAGATGACGGAGCCCTCTGGAATCACCCTGGGTTTCAGCCTGCAGAGGTACGGGTGCTTGTTACAGTACAGAGGAGACGAAAGAAAGAATGCATTTGAGAGAGCGTAGCTCTGGTGACGCGGTGTTGATGGGATCCTCTCAACAGCTCTCAGGAACCCTGAGTGAGTGCAGGGCCCTGTCTGGCCTCAAGAGCTAGAGTCTCTGCCCAGGGTCACATAAGTTCTGAACTCGCAGGCCCATGGGCGTGTGGAACCTGCGGCGAGAGCTCTATTCCTGGCGCATACATGCTGCACTACTCCCTGGCACAGTGTTCTAGCGGTGAAGCTGGTGCTGCGTCCTCTCCAGACATGCTTGGGAGTACTTTGCAGCACCTTAGGAGGTGGGGAGTGGTGCATTGGAACCTCATGGAGGTCATCAATATTGCATAGGTGTTGTTTCAGCGAGGAGGGAAGATGGGGCTAGCAGCCATTTACCAAGCAACTGCGAACCCCCTGCTCACGTGTGGAGGCAGTAACCAGCTTGCTTGGGAGGTCCCTGCGCCGGGGTCCGACTAACACCCACTCGTAACGTGCGGGAGGGTGTGTGTGTGTGTGTGTGTGTGTGTGTGTGTTTTCCTCTCCCTTTTGAATTCTCCATCAAATTCTGAGCATTCTAAGGACACACGCCAGGCGCAAAAACATTTGTTTACCCTCCCCACTGTTTGCAAAAACTGCCAACGCCGTAGGCGCGGGTTTTTGACGACGTCTCCTTCTGCCCTATCACTTCATTTAGGGGACTGAGGCTTGGGCAAATGGCATGGGCGGGGTGGCTAGGCTGGCTTGGCGGTGGACTTTAAGCTTGATCTGGAACACATGCGTAGAGATATGGCGTTTTACTGGGTATTTTCACACCTACCTTGCTCGAAACAGTGCTATGCAGCGGACCCCTGGTCGCCAGCATATCGCCATCTTTTTCACCATTTTCTTCGCACATTCTTAGGGTCACTCTTTGTGCCCAAACACCAGCAATTTGAGCCGGAAAGCAGTCTTTTTGCTCAGTCTGAGGAGCCATAACGAACTCCCACTGCCTCACCCAGGCAGGCCAAGAGGGCCACGGCCACGGCCACGCTTAGGCTCAGGCAAAGGGCATGGGCGGGGCGGCTAGGCTGGCTTGGTGGCGGGTTTTTAGCTTGATCTGGAACACCTGCGGAGAGATATGGCTCATTGCCGTTGGCAGTGTGGCCACCGGGTGTGTGAGGTGTGTCTGATTTTGGCTTCAACAACGAGAGGCAATCCATGGGCCCATAATGCCCTCTTCAGAATGGGAAGGTTAGCTCAAAGCCCGTTCCCCACCCCCGCCCTGGTTGGTGGTAGACCCCATCAGGGGGAGGATCTGCGTACCCTCAGCTGAGGTGTGGATGGTGACATCAACGTTTCAAATCCCAGAGGGACCATCGTTTCCAACTGATATTCAAAGACAGTATGTACCACAGCCCCCAATGGCTCCTGTGTCTTCTTGCTGCCTAGCACTGATGGCGCCCAGTGGTGTCCCACCTTCGCACAGGCCATTGCTCTGGCCACATCATCACCTTTACCCTCACAGCAGCGTGTCTGATGGCTCCGATGGTGAGGACCTTCACATTGTTAGGCCAGCATGGGCTGGCTGAAAACGACAGTTTTTTTTGAAGGGTGAAAACTGGTGAAAATTGGCCAAAATCATTGTACCCCGGTTGTACCCCGGTTGTACCCCGGTTGTACCCAGGTTGTACCCCGGTTGAAATTTGTCCTTGTCATTTTGTCATCCGGGGGGTCAACCCCCCCCCCCAATTATATCCATCCGTGATGCCCCAGCCCTGCGTGCGCAGTGGCGCTGACTCATATGTCCACCAGCTATGCCCAGAAGCAGTGCTGCTCTGGGAGCCCGGTACCCCCGTTGCGTACTGAAGACTATAAACCGAAGCGCCTGGCACCTGTGCAGTGCGTGTCCTGCATGCACCAGCGGACTGCGAGGGGGTGTGGGCGTCCCAGCACCGTGCGGTGCAGGGCCTGCCGGCAACAATAACCTCCCCCCCCCTTAATGGCGGGCACCGCGTGGGGCCCAGCCAGAGGCACCAGGAAGCTGGGGGCCAGGGGAACACGGGGGCGGGGCAAGCCCGAGGGGGGAGGGGGGGCAGCGCGGGGGAGACGAGAGCGACGCGATGGACGTTCAATCCAATTTTCGCACGTTCCTAATTTTCCCCTCCCCGGTATGTACGCTCCCGCTGTAAGCATGGCGCCTGTGGCCTGTGTATCGCGGTCTGATTTGTACATCTTGTGTTACATTAGCTCCCCAAGGTTAGTGTCACCAAATGATGACCCGGGTCTGGCCCACATTGTTCAAGGACTGTTGGAAGTTTCGTAAGAAAACTGATTTTTGGCCCCCACAACATACATCTTCACGTTCAGCACGTCCCGCTGATCAACTTGATGGGCCTCATGACATCTTTTGGGAGAAAATTCTTCCTTGAGATTTGGAGCCACTTTTGGCTCCTTAGAAAAAAAATTCAGCGGCTTCGGCGCCAAAATTTACCCTTTGCCATCAGAGGGACAAAGGAGTTTTGTATTTGTGATGTTCGCCACCTCGGGCCCTCAGAGCCCCCCCTCCCCCCAACCCCCACCAAAATAATTCGGTCACTATTATGTCCATCCCTGGTCGACACACAGTGGACGCCCTGCGGGCAGACGGCATACGAGGCGATGAAAGCGCGCAGGTTCGGCTCAGGCCATTCCACGAATAATGGGCCGGCTTGCTGGAGTTCCTCACCGGTGATGCTCTGAAGGTCTGCCAAGGCACGGGAATGTTTGGTCGTGCGCTGGATGAGGCGACAGCAGACCCTACGTCCCGACGGCCCACCGAACGACACGGGGCCCTTGCGACCACGGACAGTGGGGGCCAGTCATTTGCTACGAACGGGGGCGGGGGGGGGGGGGATGGCCTCACTTGGGACCCATCCACCCTAGAACCCAAAATAATTTTCCTCGGGGGAAGAATGAAATTTTGAATAGAGAGCCCCCCCCCCCCCCGTGGGGTAAGACCCACCTGAAGCAAACGACTGGCACCTTTGCAGCATGCCCCAACTTGCGGGACAACCGTTCCTCACCATTGCATGCGATGAAACCTTTGCCATGCCGCCCTTACGTATGAAGGCAAATGGCAACATCATGCAGAATGAGAAACCACTACAATTCCCTTTTATCAAGGCACGTTTACCAACAGTACTACCACCTGCAGTTGTACTTGAACACGGTACTGCACTGTGCTGTACTGTACAGGGATAATACGGGGCAAAAAAATGTCCTTTTGTGCCCTTTGTGGGCACTCTATCCCGATTGCTGTGGGGCAGTTCATCGCTCTCGAATGCGCCATTCTTCGAGGTGTCTTGCAGTGCAGGATCTGACCAGCAGCGGTGGGGGAGTGGATTTTTATTTTGGGTAGGGGGGGGGGGGGGGGCATGTGAAAAATCAGTCAGACGAGAGGTATGGGGCAACGCAGCTGATCGCACCACTTCGACTGCACTTTCAGACAACTGGGAACCAAAGACGGCAGCTTTCAGACTTCAGGGGGAGGGGGCTGCGGTCAAAGACGCGTGGCGGAGATCTGCGGACATTGTGGCTCCCATGAAATACCGAGAAAAATGCCTCATTCTGATTGACCGCGGCCTTATCGCAGCCGAAAAACAAATGGCGACACCAGCTCCCCGTCGATGGCTGACGGGATACACGGCGCGTATGGACCATTTCCAAAGTTGTTGGGACGGGGATCGGATGCAATCGCGAGGGTCAACATTTGCGATGGGACAACTGCATGGCATTCACTTTGGCGCACATCAGTGCGAAGTGCAAAGCGCAGTCCGCATTCCCCCCTTCTCCCATCGCCATGGTCCTCTGGCCTCCCCTGCTGCTGCGGGAGCAACAACCCTCAGGACCCGGGAACACACTCGTTGCCATCAGTGCGCCCTGCTGTCGCTCCTTTTTGTGGCGCCAGAATCGCCAAATGGGCAAGAACAACTTGGTCAGCACGGATAGCTTGGCCTGCAGCGCGTCGGGGTACACTGTAGCATGTCACCCCAGGATAGCGTAAGGGGCTTAGGAAGACGCAAAAGTGGCAAAAGCAGCAGCACTTGGGAGGGTCACGATCAGAAAGAGTGGGGTCGGGCGGCCAGACCCAATGTACACGCCCCCCCTCCCCTGGGAGCATTTTGCAGGGGCGGGGGGGGGTGTCGAATTTCAACAGATACAATTCAACTTCCGTCGCGCTACCAGAAGGGGAGAAATTTTGGCACTTGCAAAATTTCGAATGGCGAAATTTGGTGCGGAGAAGCTTCGGCAACAATCCTCCAATACCACTGGAAAATCTGGAACTATTTCTCAGATTGTGGCAAGAGAATAGACCGTGGATGGCTGCTATTTCCTATGGGCCTTTTCGTGGTTGCGGTTATTTCTTGGAGCCTTCTGAATGGCTGCTGTTATTTCTTGGGGGCTGCTTGTTATTTCTTGGAGGCGTCTCTGTAGAGCAAACTGCGTAGGCACAATGGGGGTGTGCATGCCAAGAGCTGAAAATGACACTTAGGAAAATGGCGATGGACTGTAAAATACTGTGCCATATTTTGGCACATTTTTGTCCTGCCAAATATTGCCATTCCAAATTTCGCCTGTTCCAACGCCCCAGGCAGCATGTGCTTCCGAGGATGTTTGTCATCGGTGCATCCTGAATTGCCCTTTGTCTTCCCCAAGGCCTTTGCTCATGCTCGCCAGGCTTCCAGAACATTGGCAATTGACAACGTACTCCCTGAGAAGCCCCAATTGCGTTCCCATTGCCACCGCTTTTGCCACTGCATACCGTCTGAAAGATGGGCTCCCAGCCGCAAACATCAGTAAAACCGTTTTGAACACAATGTCAAATGGTTTCCAAGGGGCGGGGGGGGTCGATCTGCCACTTCCGCTGCATCCCCACTGCACATCTGGTGTGTATTGCAGCGGTTCCCTGTACCGCTGGTTGTACCAGGGTGCCTCTCTGGCTCGGCTGTGGCCTACGGGCGGTTGATGCTGAGCCGAAGAGGATCAGTGGCGAGAAACCCGGCGGTTGGTAACTGGGAGGGAACCAAACGCTGTTGTTGAACAATAGCCTTACTGTTCCGCGGCTGTTGCGCCTGCGCCATTCATTCTCATCACGGGTCCCATCCGTGTTCGATATGAATTGCAGCAAATCCGCAGTGTTCCGTGAAGCGATCCCTCATCTACTGTTGCTCTGAAAAGGGCGTCGTTTGTGCGCGCCGTGAGGAGACGCAAGCAGTGACCATTGCATCGCGAATGTACAAGTCGTCAGGTGGTCCCCCAATCTCCAACTCCAAAGGACAAGAAGGGGTGACAATGTACGGCACGACAGCAATCAGTATCCCTAAAATACCATGCCCCCCCAGGTTTGGGGGTAGGGTTAGGAGTAGGCTGAGGGTTGGGGTGGGCATTAGAGTCAAGGTTGGGTTCAAGGATAATGTTGGGGTGCAAAGTGGACAAAATGGGCAAGGGGAATGAAAAAAATTTTCGGGCGCCTTCGGCGCCACCATATGTATGGCCAGTAGCTGTTGACCCTTGGCAACTAAGTTGGCCCAGAGGGCAGGGGGGGGGGGGGGGAGTCGCGTACCAGAACCGAGGAGTCGTCCCCCCCCCCGTGCATGCCCCGCATGAAATCACAAGAAAAACTTGATCTTCCTGGACCACCAGAAAAATGAGCCGCCAAATCCCACGGGTCCATGAATTGCGGAAACAACACCTACTGTTGCTCTGACAGGGGCGTTGCTCTCGCAAAAGGGGGGTGGGGGGTACGATTTTGTGAGACTTCTTGGGGCCCCACTGAGATTGCTCATGAAATGTGTCCCTGGCATTACATCAAACAAGACCACAGAGAGGCAGAGCGGCCATGCACTGCAAAAGTGATGTGCGTCAGAGAGAAGGGATGGGGTGCAGCAGCCGAAGCAGTCAACAAGCGCAGCATTGGGGGACCCGCTTCTCAGCTCTGTGCCACCACCGCCAACGCAAGCAGCACAACAAAACGGACCACATGGCATAGCGCTGCGCCTGTAGCTGCTCCCTGCGGTACGATGGTGGCGGTTGATGGGATGGGAGCAGTCATTTGCTTAGCAACAGGGGGGGGGGGGGGGTAAATGGCCTCTCTTGGGACCCACCCACCCGAAAGCATTTTCCTGCAGGGAAAAATGAAATTTTGAATAAAGAGTGCAAAATGAGAGGCCCATTTTAGGTACAAACTTTTTGTTGCCCTCATACCCCCCCCCCCCCTGTGGGGGAGACCCCACCTTAAGCGAGCGACTGCATGGGGCGTTGCATGGATGGAGAACTCAACGCAGTGGAACGGTGTGCGTACGGAGGAAATGAAATCACGCCATCACTGATTTCGACGGGGAAAACTTCTCGGAAGAAAATGTCACCAGCCCATACCATTCCCAGGCTTACAACGCCACGATTGGGATACTTTGCACAACGGTAGGACCGGCTAAACCCCTTTTTGCAAACGTCTGCAATTATGGTCAAGCCGTTGCTGGGGCCCAATGATGTGGACAATTTCAGATGTCTCCCGGACGGCCATGGCCCCATCGCCAAACCTTCGTCTGCCAAATTGGAACCAACGCAGGAGCTCACTGCCGTGCCCCCCAACCACCCACCCCCATCCCCACCCCTGACCCCACCCCCGCCAGGCCCGCGCCCCCGAGCGCCACGGCAGTCCCCGGTGGTGCGCGGTCGCCACGTCCTGCCCGCTTCGGCCCGGCCTGGCGACCGAGTACGCCGCCCTCTGGCGGTTGGGTGGCCCCATTTTTTGGGGCCCCCTCTGGCTGTGCCAGAGCCTCGGGCGGGTCATGCAGTATCCAGTACCCCTGCGGCGCCTCGCAGGACCCGGATCGGATCGCCCAGGCAGTTAGAGAGCACACGCACAGCAAAACTGCTGGCCGTTGGAGGCTGGAGTCAACCCGCAGCCTCCAAACTCTTCTTAAGACCCAATATCGAGGCCGGAGGCTTGGCACTGATGGGTAGAAACACAGCTTGTCCACGGCGAGCTGAGCGAAACTGGGTCATCGCATGGCCCCCACAGATAGGACTCACACCCCGAAACACACCCGCCCCCCTCTGGTACAACGTACGAACCACGACGAATCCTCCAGAATGGCAAATCACTTCTTTGCAGCCCCCCCCTGCCCCCCCGTCCCATCACTGAACTTAAACCCATCGATGTTGTGTGCCGGAGTAGCGCCTGCCCGACCCGTTCCCTTGCCTTTCAAGCCTTCCATTCGACACATTTTGAAGCCAGAGAATTTTACCGCAGAAAGAATCTGGCCCTTTTCGGTGCACCCTTCGCCTTCTGCCCACAGATTTGTGCAGTGCAAAGCCCGCGTGCCTGACTTCTCACTCCATCAGCACATTACAAGGGACCGGCGATATCTTGGCCACAGAACGCCGATGGTTGTCATCCTCCAGAATCAGTGTGGCATCCATTGGGGTACGGATTACAGCACGACACGCACTACAGTACACTTTCGGGGCATGCTGTCCTGAAGTGCAGCACACAGACCGCAACTCCGGTTGCTTACCCACCATCGTGCACCCCAACCCCCAAAAAATTACCCCCCCCCCCCCCCCCCAACGAGGAGCTTACACGGCATAGCTTCCACAAAACCCACAGAAACGTCATGTCTCGTAAATGAGACATGTCTGCGGGTCATGCTGCTCGATACTTGTGATGATATAGGGTGGAAGAGGAAAAGCCCACGCAACCAACCACAAATGAACAGTCCACATCTAGCCCATCGGGAAGATCCCAGCTGAAAAAAAAATTGGCCTCTGATGGTGATGCTGGAATTGGCATCGAAATGACATTGTGCGCCAAAACTACTGTCCCTGCGTTGAGTGCAGGTTGGACAATGCGTAGATTAGCCGTTGAACGGCGATGGGCGTAAGCCTCCAGAATCACTCTTGTTTCCATCGCAGTGTGAGTCATTACACGCAGCGCCAATGAGACCCCCCACAGATCAAAGTGGAATCGTGGTAATGTTAGTGGCACGACGAGACGAAGGGGCAAAAGGCGAATCAGGGATAACCAAGACGGGGCGCCAAGCGGTGCCTTTGGGAAATCCGTGTAGCAGTTTCGGGTAGTTGGGCTTGGGGCAAGGGTCAGATGTGGCTGGGGGTACGAACGGCGGATTGTGCACACCCCATTTCAGATTCAGCTCCAGACGAAACGCTGTACGTGAGTCCCATTTGCAGCATTGTGGAGTTATCCTGCGAGAGGACGTTCATAATGGAGGCATGTGGCGTGAAGGCAAGCTTAAAAGCATGTACATTAATACAATGAATGCATGTGCCTGCTGCAAAAGGATGTGTATGACTCTAATGTGCTTGAATTGCCCCCATGACATGACCCGAACGAACAAGGCTTGTAGAGGCATGTGCAGGCCTGGATAGGCATGTAGCTGAGTCGCCCCCATGACACAATCGAACCCAACGAGGAAAGCACAGATTGCATAGGGAAAACAGCAAAAGTTGCTTACTTTTTTTTCGCTGTAATCCACGTACACTTTTTTTCCCGTAGGCCGGCTATCAGGAAAGTGACAGGTTTTTTCCCATGTAAACCACACACACTTTTTTTTTAAAAAAAAAAGAGAACGACAAGAAGGACTCAACCACCACCATTGCTACTGGAGGAGGTGAAGCATATAGCCCCCATGGACATTTTGGGGGCCAACGGAATGGGCCCCACAACGGGGACGAATCAAAAAGGCTGCACACCTTTGCCGTCTTGGTCTCCCTAGAGCGGGGAGGAATCAAAATGGCTGCATAACCCCTGCCGTATCGGGAGTGCATACTATCCTCAATCATTTGGGATGCTGAAACAGGTGTTCTAAGCTATATTCAGCTATGTTTGAACCATTTTTTTGCTGTTTTAAATGTCAAAACCGCCTAGATCCTAGAGGGGGGGGGGGAAGCACAAGGGGGGCCCTTCAGGGGGATCCTTCGTTGGATTCTGTAAAAGGGTCCTCCACTAGTGTTCTTCACTAGGGTCCTGTACGGGGCTCCTTGTGGGGTCCTTTGGGATCCCCTAGGGGATCCTATAGCAAGGTTGTTTAGCCAGTCTTTGGGTTGGGTCCTTCAATGGTGCCCATCAAGGGGGTCTTTTAGAGTCGTCCTTCACGAGGCTTGTTTGGGGGGTCCTGTGAGGGTCCTTCACGGTTGTCCTTCAAGAGACTTGGGCAGTGGGGTCTTCTAGCGGGGTCCTTGGTCATTTCATGGGGTTGCTTGTCAGAAATCCTTGTCAAGCTGCTGTGAGTAGTGTACATCATGTTCCTCCACCAGCTCGGTCCAAATGTTCAATCCTGGTCGGCTTCTGGGTCATATGCCTGCACATGGCAGTACCTGTCTGTACATCCCCATTTGCACGGTAGGTTGGTACTTTGTTGATGCATAGATAGGCCAACAGGGCGAGCTGCCACGGCGAACACACACCATGGCATTCCAGTTGTCAAGGCAGCCCATACTGTGACTGATGTTGTGCGTACATGACTCAGCCTACTTCTGTGTGGGCGCAGCAAATGCGGAGGCCGTCAGAGAGAGTTTGTACAGCACTATTCCTAACAAAATACAACCATCGTGTGTGGCAATGTGCCCCTTGGCAATGGCGTCATCGAGTGTCATCTTGCACCATACTCAGGTGCACCAACAAATCCCGGCAGACTCTTTTTTATCCTGCGACAAAACTTCTCCTGCACAAGCTCAACCCCGGCCCATTTGGTATTGCGCGCAGTGCTTCCCCTTGTTTTGGCATTGCCAAATTTGGCACTGCAGTGACTCCACTGGTGTCACCAAGCTGTTGAAGATAACTTGGCTTCTGTGCCCTCGGACAACTGACGTGTTACAAGTATTTTGTATGTGGCGTGGGCCACAATTAATGCACTGCAATGCTCGAGTTCAACCAGAATGTGCCATTGCCATTGTTATCAGAGGTACAACACCCGTGGGCGAGCCCAGGCACCAGCGAACCGTTAGTAGCCCCTCCTGAATTGCAGGATCGGCTATAACACGTGAACCATCCGGCGTCAGTGTCAGCTCCCGCTCCTACAGCCCCACATCCCCCGTGCATGAGCCTGATGAGAGTCCCAAGTGCAGTCCTGCGGAGAGCTCGGGCCGGTCCTACAGCCCCACTTCCCCGGCGCGAAACGAAGGTTGTAGCCCCCAGTACTGTCCGGCCAGGAGGGCTAGTCCGACCCCGGGAGTCATGGTAGTGGGGCGATGAGAAGAGCATGGGCATTGCTGCTGCTGCGCTATCTCCACTCCCTGGGACTCCTTCGCGTCTGCGAGAATTGCCGCGGCCTTTACATGCAGCATCATACGTCTAGACATACTGGTCACACTCTACTCAAGCTGAGCCCCCATTCTCTGATTCACAATGGGTATTGTGTGCCACAATATACTGCACACCTCCCTTGCCCAGTTGTGGGGTGCTCCACAATTGCAAACTGGTGCATCAGGCACTGCCGTCACTGTGCGTCCGTATGCACTTTGTCATTGAGTGCGCACGTCCACAACGCCTTTGCGTGTGTCATGGCAAGACTGTCCAACACTACAAATAAGAAAAGCAACTTGTTTTGTCCCATGACATCAACGGCCCGCAGTGAATCTTCAACCATCGGCAGTTTGCCGTGAACCACCAGGCCGGGGTGTCTACTTTCCTGAACTTAACAAAAAAGAAAATGCTGCCCTGTAGCGCAAACCCTGCGGCAGACTGGGTGGTCGGCCCGCCCCCACCGAATTGTTGCTGTCTGTCGACACTGCGTCCACCCTCCATCACCTCCGGGTCTGCCCGCCAACTCGTTGCCCCAACCCCCTAATTCCAGCATCAGCAACAACTTGGTTACCCGGGCGCGTGTGGCATTGCATCGCAATATGGACTGCGTCCACAACATCTTCATGCAAAAAGCATGCACAATGTATGCACCTGCGCAGTATGCCATTCCCCGCTGAAAGTCCGTGGCAATGACACTCTCACTGGGTGAAAGAGAAGCATACCTTGTGGAGCAATCGGTTGTAAGGTGCAGACATTATGTCCTCTGAGGGATTGGCCAACGACATCATCTTGGCCGATGCAAAGGAGGCGTTTGCAAAGGAGGCGTTTGCAAAGGAGGCGTTTGCAAAGGAGGCGTTTGCAAAGGAGGTGTTGGCGAAGGAGAGGTTTGCAAAGGATTCATTACTTTCCTGCGCGACGAGGATGGGGGCGGGTTGGGGGGGTTGGAGTGGGTTGGGTCAAGGCCTCACCTGGTCGCCAACCCACGGTCCGCGGGACCCAACTGGGCGGCCGTACCTGGGTGTCCGGTCACAAGGCCTACCGGACTGTTGGCCGCCCCCAGACCCCGCGGTGGCGCTGGCGGGCGGGAGATGCCGCCGTGCCTGTGTGTATGTGCCCTTGTGTGTCTGAAGGGGGGAGGGGGGGGCTGTGGCACACCTGCTTGCTCCATTGTTATTCGGCGTTGGCGCACATAGCGCAGGGAAGTGTGTGCCTGGTGCTCCAGGCCCTGGCAGGGAGGCTGGAGAGCCTGACGCTGAGCCCACCGGGGGAGATGTGGGCCTGGGCTCGCAACCTCCACGTCACAAGGACAAGCTACCCAACCGCTCCACGGCTGCCCGTCGGCACGGGAACGCGGTGGTATGTGGCACGACTGGGGTCAGACCCGCACTCCTTGGCTGCCTTCGGCACAGGTGGTGATACCAGGTGGGCTGGGTCTGGCTCCCCACGGCCGAGGGTGGACCCTGGGCAGGTGGAGGGGCCCCAGGGCGCAGAGAGTGCTTCCCTGCCCTGGGTGCCACCGGTGCTAGCTGCACAGGCTGCGGCGCTACAGCCCACGTAGACGAGGGGGCCCAGAGGGCACCACACCCGAATGGCCTCTCCGTTGGGTGGGTTGGGGGGGGGGGGGGGAAGGGGTGGATTTGGACGGAAATAATATTACTGGGCTAAAACTACAGGTTGGGTGGTTGTAGCTCAGTGCAAGGCTCTCCATACACATCTCTGTTGGAGCAAGGGGGCTGCCGTCTGCTGTGCTAGGCTTTCCCAAGTAGCCTGGCCGCGGCCACCCCCCATCCGGGCTCGTCTGCTGTATGCAGTGCAATGCCTGAGAGTAGCATCCTGCTCCCAGTAGTCTCGGGTTCGACCTGGCATGCCATTACACCATAGGGGGGCCGATCTTGGAAAATCGGAGATCGCAACCGGGACCCGTCATTGATTAGGGGGCCCATATAGATGGAAAAAGTGGAATGGGACCTGGGTCTGAATCGACGCACAGCGGCGGCAATATGCCGAACCAAGTTTTGATCCACCCCCCGCAACACACACACCTCCACACCCAGATAAACCCTGGGGCCGGTGACCTTCCTGTGATGTGGGGGTGTGCATCCCGCTCCTCCTCTCCTCCTCCACCACCTCACCCTCTACTCCCCCACCCTGGTGCCCTGTTTGCCCAGCAGCACCCATGGTGCATTGCCCCTAGTTGAATCGCCCTTATGGGAGTACCCTGGGGGAGTAGCCTGGGGTGCTGCAGAGCAAGTGAGGTACCCAAACAGAGTGGATGTACATTAGCAGATCCCTCCCTTTCCCGCATCATCTCTCTCGCTACCATCCTCTCTCTCCTCGGGCCCCACGAAGTCTCCTCATGCTTGTCGGCACCCAGGGGGGGGGGGGGGGCTGGGTGCTTCAAGTTGCCCAGAATTCTCTATGGAAGTCCGGGGGGGGCCCGGGCTGCCTAAAATTGCCGACCATAAGCTGACGGGTCACGCTCTCTTTCTCACAAGAGCCTAAATCCCGTGGGTCAGCTAAGTCAACAGGCACCCCGAACAAGATAAGAGCTTGCTTGTAGGGGCGTTGAGCAGCTTCATGCCCGGGTCCCAGGGAGCCGCCCCCTGCAATGCTCAAACCATCCATTCAACCTCCCCTTCCCCCATGCACACACCCCAAAAAAGTCGTATGGGTGGGTGGGGGGGTTAGAGAGGTCAAAATCGAAAAAATCATTGGGGGATAATTTTGTCTCCCAAATTGATGATTTTACAAGGGGCTAGACACCCAATATCATACATTGGGGTATGCTACGTGAATGCAAAATAGGGGGGTATATGGCGCCTACGCTTGCGCTTGATCTAACAAGGTGATTTGGATTGCCGTCACTGCCGACAGGACTCTCATGGGGGGTGGGGGAGGCTGTTGTGATCACTTTCCTCCAAAAACGACCTGTGATGTAGCCCTGCAGGCGGAAAATTGCCAAATCTATACATGTCCTACACAAATGAGGAGTTGCTGCACAACACACAATACTGTCAACATCCAAAACTGTGCCTGCACTACATTTTGTCGCTCTGCAAGGGTGCGTCCTTGCACCGATTGCCTGCACAGCCAGTCCACACACCCGAGCCTCCAATCGGAATTGAAGGCCCTGTGGCTCACATCCTCCGCAACTCACAAACCCACAGCGGCAGTACAACACCCCCCTTTTACCACCAGCGCGTTCCCCAATTACAAATCCACGATCCGCTGAGTCATATTCGGGTGTTACCCGACGTTTGTGGGGTGGTGGCCGATGGGGGTTGAAGGGTAACCACAGGCGGTTGGATGCGGCCGAGCGGTTGTTGTGCGCGCTCCCTTAGCGCCAAAACAAAGAGGCAGGGGGGCAGACAGGCTGATAGAGGGGCGCCCTGTGGACCGAAGCCGCACTGCACACCTGTTCCGAAGCGTGGCCTCCTGTGTCCTCCCGAGAGACGAACTCGTACCGCAGCCCATCCACCACCCAAGGCATGGTTTTCTCGAAGGCCATCAGGTGGATGAGGGTGCCCTCCGTGCTTGTGGTAGCACTCATCCTCGTAGTGCTTCCTCTTCCCACAGAAGGCACAGGTGATAGTACACCTGTAGTGATCCGGCATCTTCGCCTTGGCGCCGGTGTTGGTCTCCTGCTTCTTCCCTTGGACTACGAAGCAGTCTCGCTGCTCGCAGTCAGGGGCGTGCTGCAGGTGGCCCTGCTCGTCTCTGGCATCACACCAGAAGAGCTCCTTGACGTTTTCCATGATACAGGCGTGTTTGGGGGTAGTCCCCTGCCCAGGTCTGGATCCTTGGTACCCTTTGCCTTGGCTTCCAGAGCCTCCGCCTCCAGGACAGTAGTTGTTCAGGTGCTGGTCGCTTTCTTTCTCCAGCGCCAGCTCCAGGAGTAGTACACATAGATCCTCGTAGTGGAGGGCTCTAGCCTTGCACTCTGCCGTTGAACGGCACTCGTCCCACAGCTCTCGAGGGAGCTTAGCCACCAACCAAAAAAGCAGGTCGTCGCTGCTGTAGGAACCGGGCGTCAATCGTCCAGCCCAATGATCCACGTCAGCCAGTAGCTCAGTTGTGTTGTCGGGGTCCGCCCACTGGCATAGGGCCTCGATGTCCTCCTCGTCCATCCCGCAGCCCAGGAACCGCTCCCGCAGGCTGGCGGCGAGCAGCGTCCGCTCCTTGGAGGACCGCAAGGCGATCCCCGTCTTGCGGGCCGGCGAGTTCCACTGCTGCCACGCGGCGAACCCCTGGCTTTGGGGCAAGGGCTCGGTGGGCGGCTCGTCTGGCGGGTCTACTTCCACTTCCGAGGCCTGCGGCGCCTTGCGCCTCTGCGGTGGCGGACCAAGCACGAGGAGCAGGGGCTGAGGACAGGGATGCATTGGAAGGGGGGGAGGTACCCCCCCTCCAGGGCGACCAGCCTGTGCCGAGCCACAGTCTCCCTGAGGGCAAATGCCAGGCTCAATGGCATTTGTAACCGACAGCAACCGCCCCCACCGGCTTTGGGAACCTCCAACCGCCTATCTAACCGCCTCTGAGCTCCCTTCCCTATCCCTGACTGTGGACCTTCTTCAGTGCACAACACAAAATCAATGGTTCATTCAGCCAGACTTATGAGCGGGCCCCCCACCTCCCGCAATTTTTGAACCCGCTCCCTTCAGCCCCAACGCAACGGGTGGACAACCCAACCCCCCTATCCACGCTTCTTGCAGAATTCCCTCCTCAAAAGGTAAACAAGGATGCGAACCCCGAAGTACCAGCCGGCATACCCACTCAGCCCTGATAGCACGCCAATGGCGCCCGCCACATCAACACAGGGGTTAGAGGGGATCCTGAATGCAGGCGGACCCCACTGCATTCTGGGTGCGGCAGGTGCAGATATGACTGAGTGCCGCATGGCAACGGGCCCATGCCACACGAAACACAGCCCACCGGTCGGACACTAGCGGCATGTCTCGTTTAAATCCTGCAGTAAATACTAGTCTACCACGTTCCTTTGACATCCGCTCCACATTCCTGCCGTGGCTTGCGTTTCATGGCGGTGGTCAGGAAGAAAATGCACCCCAACAGGAGAGTCTTCATGGTGAAGCAAATAGGAAAATGTGTACCAGTGCATACGCGGACAGGTCCTATCACATTAGAGATGAAGGCCAGCACGGGTCAGCGGACCAGGTACTTGGCTGCGGGCTCTGGTCTTATCCGGCCTGGTCACTTTGGGGCTCCTAGCAGATCCAGATCCCTGCCCTTGGCCCCTCACCTCGGTCAGAAGCTGTTGGGACTTGAAGTGGGTGACTCCAGCTCCCACCCTCCGATACCTTCAACGATGTCACGTGGCTCAGCTGTCATAGAAAGCGCTTACGGTGCGCATATGCTTACACAGACGGCGCGCAGGGTGAGGGTAAGTAGCTTTAGGGTAGTTAGCACCGCAATAATTTCCCTCAATTTTGGGTGCAGGAAGGTCAAACGGGCACGACGGCGAGGCACAATACCCAAAATGGACAAAAATGTTGTGATAACCACACCCCATTGAAAAGTAAAGTTCACAAAGGGTATAATTTCCAAGATATCTACCCTAATTGCGTGCCGTAGGGCGCCCGGGGGCACGGGGCGAATGTAGCACATGGGCGGACCTTCAGAGACGTCTTCTTCGTCGCTTGGCCTTCCTTTGCAGTTCCTGCAGAGGGAGAGGAGCATGAGAGGCTGAGGGGGAGATTGGGCAGCAGCGAGTCCCCCCGTAATCAAATAGTTCTCCTTCACACCCCAGTGATATCCCTGAGGTTGGGTCCAGTGGGGGTTCCAAGCGAGGAAACCCGCTCTACGACGCTCCGGGAGAGGGGGTGACCCCGGCCCGCCCTTACGGCCTTGTACAGGAGGGCACTACAACATGCCGTTTGTACGTGCTGTGCACGTGTGGTGCTGTGTAATGTTTGAAGGCGCTACATGTGGCTTGCACACGGCAAAGTGCTGCAGCGGGTGGCGGTTCGAGGCTGCGTAGGTCAATGACCGGATGAAAGGTTGCACATGGGGGCACACACGTGGGGTCGTATGGCTGCATGACCGGAGATCTTCAGATGTGCAGGGGACGTACCTCCGGAGGTCTTCACTGTGAACGTCCAAGTCGTGCCTTCATAATGAGGCGAGGCAGCCAACGTGCCCCTTCTCTCTCTGGCAGGCGAGGCGACCAAAGTGGCCCTTCTCTCTCTGGCAGGTGAGACGACCAAAGTGCCCCTTCTCTCTCTGGCAGGTGAGGCGGCCAAAGTGCCCCTTCGCCCTGAGGCGGGGAAGGCGACCAAGGTGCCCCTTCGTTCCAAGCTGCCCCTTGGGTCTGAGGCGGGCGCACTGACCACGGTGGCCCTTCTACTGGAGACAGTCGCCGTGGCGGTAGTGCCCCTTCTGCCAGAGGTGGTCGAGGTGCGGTTTTGCTCCTCCAGCTGCCAGGGATCTGAAGGCACAGACGTGGCCACCGACGATGAGGCGCTCGCGGGTTGGGCGGGCCCCTCCACCACATCCGATGTACCTTGTGTACCACAGGGTCAGGGTGTTCCAAATCAACGAACGTTTGCCCACTGGCGGTGTGCAGCCGTTGTTGGGCATTTTGCATTCATGCCGCCCCCAACCCACGAAAGGGTGCCATTCGATTCAAGTGCTTCAAGCGAATGATGAACTCTTCGATAAAACTGTGGTTTCTTGGGAGCCTTTCTCTGTCCACAGGACGAGGGCGAGGCAAACTGTTACGGCTTGCTCATCTTCAAAAGCTGAACCAGTGCTATAGTTCCAGTGTCAACCCCCCCCCCCCCCCACCCCCGCCGCCACACCCATGGCTCACTTAGATTCGAGAATACGGCCTTTCCTGAAATCACAGCCCATTGCAATGTACTTATTGCGCTTGGTCGTCCTTGGGGGCGTTTGTGGACAGCACGTACAGCGCGCACAATGGGCATTTTATAGCGAAAAATTGGGCACGGGGGAATATGATGGCAATTCGCAATATTTTTGCCTAAAGAGACCATACCACCCCCCACAACCCTATGCCCCAACCGGCGGGAGTCCCCCTGGTGGTCGTGCGACCGGGGCGCCAGGGCAAAAAACAGGTCGCAAGGCTCAGCGACACCGCGGTGCCCTGTGCGGGGCAGGCCGCACTAGAGGAGCACCGTGCGGTGACATCCATCAGGGGGGGGGGAGGGAAAACAGTGCGCGACACAAGGACTTCCGGGGAGGATCAGGGCCCACCTCCTACCTCCTGGCCATGAAGCGACATGGCCCCTTTTCGTCCCCAGGTCACGTGCGTGACCATGAGCCATTTTTCATTCACTGGGATCGTGCGATCCCCCTGCCTGGATACCCCCAACCGTGACGCCGTGCGGCTATGGACGGCTCTTGGGGCCGGGCTCTGCCGTGTGGCAGCAACCAGACACCAGGTGTGCGCCTACCCCTGCCTGGATACCCCCAACTGTGACGCCGTGCGGCTATGGACGGCTCTGGGGCCCGGGCTCTGCCGTGTGGCAGCAACCAGACACCAGGTGTGCGCCGTGGGGGTCCGGGATAGTGCAGCGCTGGGCTTCGGTGGTAGCGAAGCCCAGGGCATTGTGTCTCGCCGTGGACGAGCAGACGGCCAGACTGGGTCGTCAGGAACGAGACCACCGCCAGCTGCGATGGCCAGCGCGAACCGGGATGCCGCATTGACTGGAGACTGGCGGCAGCAGCACTCACTGAACCTGGCGTAGGACGCCGCCGGCACTGCTTTTGGCAGCACCGAAGGCATTGGGTGTGTGCCCATGCAGAAGTTATTGCTTTTGGCAGAACCGAAGGCATTGGGCGTGTGCCCATGCAAAATTTATTACTTTTGGCAGAACTGAAGGTATTGGGTGTGTGCCCATGCAAAATTTATTACTTTTGGCAGAACTGGGGGCATTGGGCGTGTGCCCATGCAGAATTTATTGCTTTTGGCAGAACTGAAGGTATTGGGTGTGTGCCCATGCAAAATTTATTACTTTTGGCAGAACTGGGGGCATTGGGCGTGTGCCCATGCAGAATTTATTACTTTTGGCAGAATTGGGGGCATTGGGCGTGTGCTCATGCAGAATTTATTACTTTTGGCAGAACTGAAGGTATTGGGTGTGTGCCCATGCAGAATTTATTGCTTTTGGCAGAACTGGGAGCATTGGGCGTGTGTCCATGCAGAATTTATTACTATTGGCAGAACTGAAGGCATAGGGCGTGTGCCCATGCGGATTGTATCAGCGGGGACCCAGGGCAAGGGGGGGGGGGGGGCGTGGGGGAGACGAGAGCGACGCAATGGACGCTGCGCCCACCGCGGTGTGGCGACGTCCAGCCCAGCCTGGCCGGGGCGGCCGTATCCGGTGCGTCCGGTGGAATCGGCTCCAGGCACTCAGACACCAGACACCAGACACCTATGCCCCAACCCGCCCCAAACCCCCAAGCCACCCAAGGTCCCGAATTGCAGGCTTGACACCACTTACAACATAGCCACCAGTACGGTGCATTGGAATCAACGCGCGTAAGTGGATGGTAAGGTTGATAAATCCGTTGTGCTCTTGTTGTATGGCTTGCTCGGCATTGTAGGACGCCAACAGCAATCCAAAGGGCATGGTGTGCGATGAATAAGAGAAGAGTGGAAGGAGTCATTTGCAGGTGGTGGCATTGATATCAAGGAGGCTTCCCGAGCTTCCAAACAGACCTATCTACCGATCTTGGGTATGGTCCTGTACAAACTTTGTGCACAGCACGCAATACGCCCCCCTTCGTCTCCCACCCATGCTGACCTGCCCTGCCCCCCCCCCCATGCCCGTTCGATTCGTTGCCCCCCCACCCGGCCCCCCTTGGCTCACAACATGCAGCCCCCTGTGTGACATTCCGTCTGGTTGTTGCTCCTTTACGGGGCCCTGGACGGTCACACGTTCTTCCCTTCGCATGTTGCGTCGGGTCGCTGCTTTCTGTCGGCCGCTGAGGCCGGTGCTCTTGCTGGTGTCGTTTCCGCGTTCGCGGAGCCCAGTACTTGGTGTGTTGGGGCCGTGCTGAATGTGGCATGGTGTGCCGTTTGCGCGTCAGCAGCGCCCAATAATTGGTGTATTGAGGATGTGCTGGTTGTTGCCGGGGTCGTTTGACTGTTTTTGCTGTCCACACACCTCTGTCCACAGGCCGTCCATAGCCTGCCTCACTGTGTTTCTGTGCGGCCCAGGTGCCCTGTCCCCCCCCCCCCCCCACGCACACACTGAAGCTCCACCTCACCATCGCCATATGTGGCTAATGTCGACAGACTGTAAGCCCCCCCCACACACACAATAGGCAGCTCATGATGTGGCGGGGGCTGGAGTGAAGGAGATGACGGATGTACATAGCCCACTGAGGACTTACAGGTGCTCACAGGCTTGGACCCCTCACCTGTGAAGTCTGGTCCTTGGTCTTTGGTCTTAGTGGATTTCATGACTTTTTGTGACAGGCCTTTTGCTGGCACCTCCAGTGAATCACGCTGTATTTCTCTTTTTGAATTCCTTGCAACGTTTCCTTTGCCCTGCTGACGAACACCCCTGGCCCTACACTGCCCCCCCTGACCTGATAGGATGCGGGTGATCATGTACGATGGGGTGGCCCTTCCTGAAGTGAACGTTGTGACTTGGGACTGTGGACTTGTGTTAAGTTAAAAAAAAATCGAGAATACCACCTTTCCTAAAATGATAGCCCGTTCAGCGCGGAGTGAGGAGCAATGGTGGCTGACCAGGGCTGGACCTTCGAGCAGTGGTGGAACTGGGAAATGTCGTGGCTCTCAAGGGAGGCCAACTATAATACATCCGAAGCAGACAAAAGAGGAAGTGGGGTCGCAAGGGGGGGCAACGAAGGTGCAGTGCATCCTGAAGCTACTGCCACTGAGGCCCTATGCCACTACAAAGCGCATAATCCCAGAAATGCTGCGGGCAGGCTTGCGCTAACCCTGGACCACCTCAGTCATCCACGAACAGCAACCACTGCAGGCATCCGCGGAAAGAAAATCTCAAGCTAAAATGAAGCAGAGCGCCAGTGGAAGGCAGCAGCACCGCGGGGATGTGATGCATACCGATGTCTGTAGACGAATTGCTTGGCCCATATGTGGAAGAGTCACTGCCTTCCCCCGGTGAAGGGGTTGATGACGAAACTGTCCGGAACACAGACCGCTTCCTTGCGAATGTGGAGGACTCTTTTTCTAAAGGGGATTCCTCGGACGAAGACTGCGGTCTGGAGAGTGTTGGTGAGGATTCCTTCATTGACGGAGGTATCCGGAACGAAGACTGCTTGCTCTTGAGT
The DNA here is from genome assembly GCA_964036045.1 of Eutreptiella sp. 'Long Island Sound 2002'. Taxonomy (NCBI): domain Eukaryota; phylum Euglenozoa; class Euglenophyceae; order Eutreptiales; family Eutreptiaceae; genus Eutreptiella; species Eutreptiella sp. 'Long Island Sound 2002'. The sequence goes on from OZ038390.1 coordinate 16,408,138, forward strand.
GTGGGTGAAGAATCTTTTGATGAAGGGAATTTCTCAGACGAAGACCGAGGTACTGAGAACGTGGGCGCCGAGTCAACTCTCCGGAGTGCAACCCTTGTGAGGATTCTGGGTGAGGACTCCTTTGTCGATGGGGATTCCCCAGAGGAAGACTGTGGACTGGAGCGTTTGGGTGAGGATTCCTTCATTGACGGAGTTATCCGGAACGAAGACTGCTTTCTCTTGAGTGTGGGTGAAGAATCTTTTTCTAAAGGGGATTCCTCGGACGAAGACTGCGGTCTGGAGAGTGTTGGTGAGGATTCCTTCATTGACGGAGGTATCCGGAACGAAGACTGCTTTCTCTTGAGTGTGGGTGAAGAATCTTTTGATGAAGGGGATTTCTCAGACGAAGACCGAGGTACTGCAAACGTGAGCTCCGAGATGTTTCCCCGGAGTGAATCATGCCTCGCGAGGAGTATGGGTGAGGACTCCTTTGTCGATGGGGATTCCCCAGAGGAAGACTGTGTTGGTGAAGATCCCTTCATTGACGGAGATATCTGGACCGAAGATTGCTTTCTTGAGGAAGACTGTGTTGGTGAAGATCCCTTCATTGACGGAGATATCTGGACCGAAGATTGCTTTCTTGAGAGCGCCGGTTGGGACTTCTTTGTGGACGGAGGTGTCCGCTCTGTTGGAGATATCCGTTGCATGGATGCAGACTGTGTCCGTCGTTGACCTGTTGACCTCGGAGACCGCTTGGATGGACTTGCTGGCGATGTCTGCCCAACAGCAGACTGTGGTTCATCTGATTGACCTGAAATACATTATATTTGGTGCAATCTCTCAATAGGGGCGACAACCTTGGGCCTTAATTGGGAAAGCGATCTGCTTCGAAAACAAACAAGCAAGCAAGGTCTGAAAACAAGTAGACATCAGAGTGCACAAACAGTGGAGTTGTAGTCCCCTGTTTGCCATGTAAACGAACGACGACAGCCGTGAGATTGTCTGACTACCGCACACTACGCCTCCAAGGGCTTCACACGTGAGCAAGGGACCCTAGTTCTTTTTTCTAGACGACCTGACCGCAAGTCGGACCAAGTGTAGCGCACGCTGGTGGTCCAGCACACCGAAGCAGACTCAGTCAGGCTCAAGCACGCTCCAGCACACTTAAGCCTAGCCTGCTTGACTGTGCTTGTGCCTGTATTTGTTTGAGTGGGCTTCAGTGTGCTGCAGTGTGCTTGAGCGCTCTTGCGTACGCTGGAGTGTTCTTGAGTTTGCTTGAGTGGTCTTGAATCAGTTTGCCAACAACCTGCTCAGCCGAAACATTTGAATTTTGGGCCGACCTTGGCCCTACCCAGTCCTGCCTTGTTGGCCTACGCTTGCGACTCTCGCGGTCATGGCAGACGTTTTATGGAGGATAGGTTGGAAACCTCTGGAGTGGGATCCATTTGCTCAAGAGTTACGTGCGCCCGAGAGAGAGAGGGAGAGAGGGCGGTTGCCAGGAACTAGGGGGTCTAATGTTTCTATGCCGGTTCGCTGCCCAATTCGGACCTGGCCAAAGGGTCGTCATCAGATGTACAGCTTGTTTTTCCACACAAATAGCATTCGTCCCACGACCAACAACAACCATGAAGAAGGGGGGCCTTTTGAGCCCGCGGAGGTAGCAAACCTGGGGCCGGTACTTGAATCCGGAGCTGCTTGTGTGTTTTGCGAGGCTTGGACGGGGCCTCCTTCGTCTCTGCAGCACTCAATTCATCTTCAGCGCTGGGGTACTGCAGGAAGAACAAGTGTGTGGTGGTTGGTGCCCCACCTGCGACCGGTATCAGCTGACAGAACGCGTCGCAACGACCGTAGCACATGCTTTGTTTTGGGGGGGGGGGGGGCTGACTCAAACTTGTTCACAGCAGAGTACTCAAGACAGTTCTTGGTAGGGGCACGCAAGGATGGGCCGCTCCGTGTGGGCCATGCACCGATAGCCCCCGGGGAAGGAACCAGCTCATTTTAGGGATGGAGAGCAGCTTAGGCAGTCAGGGGGAGTAGGCTTAGTGACAGGGGGCCTTGCCATGGCTTGTTCGCCTGCTGGCGGTGCTTGACCTACTTACCGCGCCCGTCCCTGCACATTTGTGCGTGAGTGTGTGAATGTGTGTGAATGCTGGTTTCGGCAAAGGACCGGGCTTCCCTCATCACTTTATCACAACACGTCCGGACGAGACCAGCCAAGAATCCTTCATTCGTACCGACTCAGCGTGTGTCGGCAAGTGCATGCATTGACCCGAGAGCTGTGGTCAGTGGACGGTCGGTAGGGTTTGGAGTGCAGTCCTGAGATTGATTTAGAGGCTTCTGCCACTAACGACCATTGCACAACCTTTGAAAGCCGTGTGCCACGCCCTAAGCGCAACCCGCACCCTCGCCTCTGGCTGGAAAGTCGGAACAAACCCCAGAGACGGCTTCTTTGGGCTGCATACGACAAATCCTGTCGGACTCACAAGTGGATTGGCAACCCACCAGCTCAGGGCTTTGCGGGGTAAGCACAGAAAAGCATGCGACGTCCAAGAGGCGTGAAGAAAACTGTGAAACGGGAGGGACAGACCTGGAAGGGGTGCCGAAACGCATGTGGAGTCGTGTGTGCAGGCACCGTGTTCAATCAAAAGAAATCAGGCCGTTCAGTCGCCGGCTCTTTATTTTGGCGCACAATTGGACAGTGGTTACATAGCAACCGGCAGTGGTTGGAGGGAAACCGAAGGCGATAACCAACAGCGGTTGGAGGGCAACTGACGGCAGTTGGAGGGTAAGCGACGGCAGTTGGAGGGTAACCGACGGCAGTTGGAGGTAACCGACGGCGGTTGGGGGGTAACTGACGGCAGTTGGAGCGTATTGGATGGCGGTTGGAGGGCAACAGACACTGTTGGGGGACCACGTTTGTTAATTAAAAAAAATCCCGTCCACTAAGAAATGTCCTGTGTGTGTGTGCAGGATCAAGTGTGTGCGGCAGTGTGTGAGGTGTGTGAGCTTTAGCGACCGCTCCATTATCCCAACAACCCGTTGCCTGGAACCAAAGCTCTCTGGGATCCTTCGGGCCCCTGGTATTGATAGGGACTCGCTGCAGGGCAAAACTGAAACCATTTGACGCGGTGCAGTTGACTCTTGTGAGGATTTTTCCAAGGCCGGCACAGACGATGCCCAAAAATACCACCTGTGGAAACACCAATGTTCGGGACTGCATGCCATCAGTGTATTGCTTTGCAGTGATGTTGTTGGCCATTGTCTGCTGCACACATACTGCACACGTAGCAAAAATCGGGCACAACGAACAGAAAAGCTTCATGCCATTTCTTCGAAAAGATGAATGTCGGGGTGAGAGGTGATGATTTGAGATACGTTATTGGGCTGTGAGTGACGTTTTTGGGATGCTGCTGCATCTGGGTTGTAGCACTCCTGTCTTGCAACTCCACTGCACTAGTTTTGAAGCAGCGGTGCATAAATTCACTGTGCACATGCAGAGGTGGTGCTAATTTGTGATACCGGGTCGCTACATTTGTCGCCGGTATGTATTCCATGCATGAGACGTGTGCAGTTTGTGATCACTGGGGTCACTAACCATTGCATGATGCCGTGCTGGCAACAGCTTTCACATGGCATCACACCCCCCGCCCCCTGTGTCCAGCGAACAGTTTTGTCCTCAAGAAATAAGGTCCGAACGGGAGTGTTCGTTGGACACGCCGTTCGGTGCGCGCGACAATTTTGTGAAACGGCGGCAACACATCCCTAGGCACAAGACACCCAGCCCATTCAAAGTACAAAGCGATGGAGGCCTCCAATTAGCCCCTTTCAGAGTAGAAGCCCTTGTTACGGTCCCGCTCCATGCAGAAAAGCTGAACATGCTTCCCAGGCTTGGGGCCTTCAGGCTTTGCACACGCAGAAGTGGCAGCCTGATCTGGCTTAGGGACCTTTGAGACGGACACCGCTTGTATAGCACCTCTTGGCCAGGTGCAAGCAGAGAATCAGTCGTGGTGGGCAATAGAGGTCCTGTAGTTGAGGGACACCATTCCCTCACATCCTGCTTTACAAATTTACCCACAGTCACTCACTACAACCCCTCATTTCCCCAATCATTAGGCTGAAACCTCGATTGTGAAGCCTGGTACCTAATGAAGTACGTACTTAACTATGTACTTACTTATGTAAATGCGGTCCAAACGGAAGTGTTTGTTGGTCACGACATTCATTGGACAGGGGGGGGGGGGGGGGCAGTCAGAATATGTATCTGCCGGCTCAAATCTTGGTGTGTACATCAACTCTCATATGTCATCCACCATGCAGTCAACATCTTTTTAGCCAATAGGACAAAAGGTAATGAGTACTGATCAGCATGCGCTACTCTTTGTACATGCACTCCTTGAGTACCATGCCTGAGTGTCATGCCTGTAGGCACAGGACACCTTTGTTGCTGTTTCTGCACAGAGTCTGCTGGTGCTGGTGGTGATGACGACCACGGAAATGACGTTCTTGGATTCTTCAACCTTAGGCCTGGGCGGGTTTTGAGTCCTCTTGTGTCCAATTTTATCTCTACGGTCTGGTACCACCCGAGCATCCTCCAACCAATTCTGAACGTTTCCAAAACTTGGCCAAAATCTGTGCAGCAAACTCATCTGCCCATCCGCCCATACCATTGCTTGCTGTTATGCATCCATTCTTTGCAGTGCTATTCTTATGGCTGCCATAATATCCTGATATCGTGTGTCGGCTTCATTTGCCACACGTGCTACTGTGGCTGACGGTTTGTGAAAAAACGTACACACTCCTTTGGATAGGCAGTGTCCACTGCACTTAACGGGTCTTTAGGATTACCTACACTACATGCATGTATCTTGATGCTGTAACTTATTGCGGGATCATGCGCAATGGGCATCATTCAGTGCACCTTTCAGAGGAACTCGGTGAGGATCGTGATGAGGATCCCCCTTACGAGGCACAATTATGGTCGGTGCCTGTCCTTTTGCATACAACAAAACGTTAAAGTGTAGTGGAACTGCTTGCTAGGGGAGGCAACAGTGGGCAGATGTCACTGGGGTGACACAAGACCCTCAATGGAAGAGATTTTAGAAAATTGGAGGCTGGTCAGATGATGGGGCGAACGGTGAGTACTACAATGGAGTTGCCGCCGGGAGTGTGTCTGGGGTCCTCGCTCCTTGGCACCACCTCTGTGCTGTGCCCGGGCCCGTCCTCCCTGCTATCCTGGGGCACTAGCTGCAGCTCACCTCCATTGGGGGGCTAAAATCTGTCCTAGCGCCAGGTCTCCTGGTTCGCCTGTCCGGCGTTTAGCGTCTTTGTCTGTGGAAGGGGATCAGTTCGATGACAGTCCCACCAATTCACTACATGCAAACCTTCAGTTTATGATGTCCCACCACCATCACCACCACCACACATGGGCTGCCTTTGTAGGTGTGGCTGATGTAGTCAGTGCATATCAGACAAAAATGCATGCATCCCTGCTTCACAGTACGTTGCAGGTCCGTTGGCGGGGCCTGCGAAGCGGGCTGCATGCATGGGCTATGGGCACCCTGACACAATTATTCTACTGTCTCCGGTCCAGGGTTGTTGATTGGGGACCAACCGAGCATCTCAGGCAGCCTCAGCTCTCAGCAGGGTGTTAACCTGGATTGCCTGGCCTCATTAGGTGTAATGAGGTAGCTTTTGTATGATAGCAGACCTTGTGCTTTGTTGCTAGATATCTTGGAACTGACAGGACATTGGCTGGAAGTGCCAAGGCGGGGGCATCCAGTATCTGTGACCGGTTTTGGTGGGTTTTGGTGTGCACGGTTTTGGTGGGTTTCTGAGTGGTGCTGGGTGCCGTGGGGGCGCACTGTGCGAGGTGCGCGTGTTGTGCTGCGCTGTGCGAAAAGTACCCCTTCCCCCTTGCACAAGCACTGACCTGTCCAAGCACAAGAGCCCATCTGCCTGTCGTTTTCCTGGTTTTTTTTCAGACCACGGTTTGGTGGTCAGAAATGTAACATGACACGGTTGTGGTGCGACTGTAGAGGGAAAGGGGGGCTGGATCATATTTGTGGTAGTTCCTCCTGCTCATACCAACAGTCTGCTTGCAACTGCAACCCAATGCATGCAAAAGCATGGCAATCAGCCCCTCGGAGACTAAAATTCATGGTGCAGGCCCCGTGAAAATTTTCAGGTCTGGAACACTTGCTCACGTTTGCATTCACCCAGCCGACGTTGCAAGATCATGGGCCAACTCAGTCACACCAACATCGATTGTTCACGAACGTTCTCTAATGCTTGACTGGCACGGAACTGGTACGGGTGCATTCCCGTTTAGTTACGTGGTTGGTGGTTTCCTGCGCATGATGAATGAAAAGTTTCTCTTGCTTCAAAGGTATGCTCCAGTTTCCTCGAAAACCTTCTCATTTCAATACGTCACCAATCTCTCATGAGTGCCACGCATCCATCTGTTGGCTATTTGACTACCCGCAGCAAAGCAACAAAAGCAAATCAGCGTGCCACAACAATTTGAACAATTTGAACAATTTTTGTGCCCACTTTGTGCTGCAGCCCTACGAACCTGCAACCGGAGGGCCCATCTGCACAACAGCAGACACCTGCATGGGTTGAGCCTTCAACACCGCGGCAGCCCACCTCAAAAATCCCGGTGCCAACCGACGCAGGCCGCCACAGGCGTGTGGACCAGGAACAAGGCCACAGCCACTCCAGATGGGGTGGGGGACGCTGGGAAGGCGAGGTGGGTCTGGGAGGCGGGTGGGGGGTCGGTCTGGCAGTTGCGGAGAGGAGCGCTGTGTCAACACAACAGCTGCCCCCCTCCCCCACCCAACCCCTACCAATACCCGCTGAATGCCAGTGATCACGTATGGCACAAGGACCTTGGATTCGCGCGTTGGCGGGAGCGCCCTGGCGGGGGCTAGGCCCATGTACCTCCCCCCCGCCCGCGACCTTGCGCAACTGACAGGTACAACGGCAACACGGGGTCGTCGTGCACAGCCATACTCCAACGATGGTCGTCACCCCCCGGGGCGTCACACCCTCACCCGTCTGTACACCGACCAGTCTCATGTGTCCCGCGGCATCCGTGCCCTTAACGAGTGCAAAATGCTGGTGAAACGTGTAATGCGGCGCCTTCATCCGGAAGTTGCCCTGCGCCTTGACTGGCTTATGAATGCAGAGGCCGGTGCGGACTTAGCAAGGGGTTTGAGGGGCATCGCTCGGCAGGATCCTGCGGAGAAGTGCCTGGTCAGCCTTGTGCAGAGTCTCATCAGGTCCCGCTGGCTCCCGCAAGGCAAGGTGCTCCCGTGACTCCTGCGAATGTCCAGCAACGCCCTCACCTGTTCCGCTCGAGTGCCACAAGGCGGCGCAGCCGCCCACGACCGTCCCACGAGCACCCTTTGGGGGGCACTCACGGCGCCTTGATGATCGGTGGTCAGGGCGCCGAAGGCACCGAGGACGAAGTTTTGATCGCATCGTGCGGGGACAATGCCGTGCTTGCGCGTGGACGTGGAGGAGGTGCCGCGCGCGGCAGCGTTAGCCATGGCATCACATCATCGCCAATCAACACGATGCTCCGAGGGGCAGAAGCAACGCCCAGAGGCGTGCTGCCGCGTCTCGTTCCCTATCCCCCCCACACGCAACGAGCCGGCATTCTTGTGGCGCTTCATTTTCATTCATTCTGGATGACAAAGATGGCGGTCCCAAAAGTGACGGGAACGCGGGGTGGTCATGCTTAGAGAAGGTCGTGCTGCGCAAGAGGCGAAGGGGGGATTGCAAGATGTGGGGCAGCAGCAATGCGGCCTTCTGGCACTCACCTCAACCAACCACTGCCAGGGGCGACAGCATCCAGTTGAGTCTTCGTGTCGCGAGGACTTGGCTGCAACTTGGCTTCGACAGAGGCACTTTTCATCGGTGCGCACGCCTCTGCACGTCTGGCCCGGAGGCCGGAGCGGGTGGCTCGGGGCGAGTTCCTGGCAACGCAGTCCCTCACGATACCTGAGCAGCGCACCCGTGGGAACATGAGGTACTGAGGCAAGTGGGAGACAACGCTGTACAGCCGCTGGATCTGCCTGACGGAAGCGTTCGACGTGGCCTATCCTCCTCCAGAGGGGGAGGCGGGCGGTGCCAGGGCTGAAAGGGATGCTGACTGCACTGCGTTTGCCGCTGCCCGGCACTCCGGGGGTCTGCGATTGCAGGAGAACATTGTGCGGGTGTTGATGCGGATGCTGGAGGCCGATGCCCCGGTCGGCATCACTGCAGCGCGGCCAGGGGCGTGCGGGGTCCACTTTACAACGTGCAGTTGTGCCCCTCCGATTCACGGACAGGGCCCGCAGAGGCGTCTGGCGGTGGCGGTTGTGACAGCCATGCGGGTGTGGGTGGCCGCCCGGGCCATTTCCGACACCGCTAATTGTCGAGTCAGCTTCAGAAAAAGAACGACGTGGCCGCGCGGCAGTTGGGTGGGAAGAGATGAGCCGCTGCCTGTGGCCGAGCCGCGGGTCAGCGGTGACGTACTCTCTGTGGAGAATGAGGCTGGGCCTCGCAATGTCATCCACGGCAACCCCCTGCCCACGAATGCAAGGGCAACCGGAGACCGCCGGGTGTGGGGGTGCCGAGGCCGCCGGATGTGCTGCTGCTGTGCCCAACGCCGGTGCATGCCCCATGCCTCGCCTCAAAAAGTGATTGTGCAGAACTCGCTGTCCCCTGATCCTGCCGTCAGCTTAGAGACATGTAGAGGCACCGCACAAAATAGAGTTCTACGCAACAAGAGGTCAGGCGGCCACAGTAAAGGAGGATGCCACCGCCCCAGAACACGTTCCATGCGGCAAAACTGGGGACTGTCATCGCGAGATACAAATGCAGCGGCGTACCAAATAACCCTGAAAGCAGTGCAGGGCCGGAGCAAGCATCCGCCGGGTTGAAACGGAGAAGGGGCCAACACAGATCCGATTGGCGGGGGGTTTGCAGTGTGGTTGAGAGTGAGGCGTGGGAGGGGCTTTGGGCTTTGGGCTTGTCTTCCCGATCCGAAGAGGGCCTTAGGGGCCCACGGAGTGCCTCGCTTTGGGGAAGTTAGGCTCAGGCGCACCGCACTCACCCTCGAACCATGCGGTGCAAGAGCGGGGTATACACCTCCTAGTGCGGACGTGCTTGTGCTGGCATGGGGCATGGGGGCAGGGGTAGGGGGGAGGGGCAGTGCCAAAGGGGGCAGGGGGGAGGGAGGACCACCTGTGCGGGGCACCGTCGGGGCTCCCGCTCCCCTGCTTCCGTGCAGCGAAGCACCTGTACCCTGTAGCAGTGGGCGGGAAGGGGGGAGTCACGGAGCTTCGGTACCGGTAATACAATACACCCTATGGCACAAGCAAGGGCAACACAATGCATACGAGAGTGCGATTATGCCGGTAGGTAGTACCAGTGGGCAAATGCCGTAAAGTGTACCCAAGGTAATACCGTTATCTAATTTAGGATTACTGTGTTGAGGGGGAAGAGGAGAGGAGTGCAGCCGTGGGAACGCCCATTGGCGCTGCACGGACAGAGAGTACTGGCTATAATACAATATACCCTATTGCACTGGTAGGTAGGTAGGTAATACTAGCAGGCAAAATACAGTTACGTGTAGTACAGCTACCTATACTGTATTTCCTGTGTTGTGTGTTGGGGGTACAAGGGGAAGGAAGGGAATCGAACCCGCGATTGCCACTCAGCAGTTCATGAGGTTGACCGCTCGGCCACTCGGCCGGCGGTTGGGGCGGGTTGTGAGGGGGAGGGGGGGAGAGCAGCCGTGGGATCGCCCACAGGCGCCGCTGGAGAGGGGGGAAGGTGGAGCGCAGCTGTGGGATCGCCCACTGGCGCTCCCGGGGGGGGGTGGAGGGTAGGTGGGCAGCCGTGGGACAGCCCACTGCTGCAATGGAGGCCGGGAGGGGCGAGAGGGGCAGGGGCCGGGGCAGGGGGGAGGGAGGTCCACCTGTGTGGGGCACCGTCGAGGCTCCCGCTCCTCAGGTTCTGTGAGTGGAGGCACCTGCAGATGTGCTGTGGGGGGCGGTAGGGGAGGGGCCACGGAGATACAGCACTGGCTATAATACAATATACCCTATTGCACTGGTAGGTAGGTAGGTAATACAAGCAGGCAAAATACAGTTACGTGTAGTACAGCTACCTTTACTGCATTTCCTGTGTTGTGTGTTGGGGGTACAAGGGGAAGGAAGGGAATCGAACCCGCGACTGCCACTCAGCAGTTCATGGGGTTGACCGCTCGGCCACTCGGCCGGCGGTACAATAGGGCGGGTTGTGAGGGGGAGGGGGGGGAGAGCAGCCGTGGGATCGCCCACAGGCGCCGCTGGAGAGGGGGGAAGGTGGAGCGCAGCTGTGGGATCGCCCACAGGCGCTCCCGGGGGGGGGTGGAGGGTAGGTGGGCAGCCGTGGGACAGCCCACTGCTGCAGTCGAGGCAGGGAGGGGCGAGAGGGGCAGGGGCCGGGGCAGGGGGGAGGGAGGCACCTGCAAATGTGCTGTGAGGGGCGGTAGGCGAGGGGTCACGGAGATACAGCACTGGCAATAATACAATATACCCTATTGCACTGGTAGGTAGGTAGGTAATACTAGCAGTGGGCGGGAGGGGGGGGGGGGGGGCACGGAGATCCGGTACCGCAACAGGAGGGTGTGCAGTGGAGTGATCGCCCACTGGCGCTCCAGGGGGTGGGTGGAGGGTAGGTGGGCAGCCGTGGTACAGCCCACTGCTGCAGTCGAGGCAGGGAGGGGCGAGAGGGGCAGGGGCCGGGGCAGGGGGGAGGGAGGTCCACCTGTGTGGGGCACCGTCGGGGCTCCCGCTCCTCAGGTTCTGTGAGAGGAAGCACCTGCAGATGTGCTGTGGGGGGCGTAGGAGAGGGGTCACGGAGATACAGTACTGGCTATAATACAATATACCCTATTGCACTGGTAGGTAGGTAGGTAATACAAGCAGGCAAAATACAGTTACGTGTAGTACAGCTACCTATACTGCATTTCCTGTGTTGTGTGTTGGGGGTACAAGGGGAAGGAAGGGAATCGAACCCGCGATTGCCACTCAGCATATCACGGGGTTGACCGCTCGGCCACTCGGCCGGCGGTTGGGGCGGGTCGTGAGGGGGAGGGGGGGAGAGCAGCCGTGGGATCGCCCACAGGCGCCGCTGGAGAGGGGGGAAGGTGGAGCGCAGCTGTGGGATCGCCCACAGGCGCTCCCGGGGGGGGGTGGAGGGTAGGTGGGCAGCCGTGGGACAGCCCACTGCTGCAATGGAGGCAGGGAGGGGCGAGAGGGGCCGGGGCCGGGGCAGGGGGGAGGGAGGTCCACCTGTGTGGGGCACCGTCGGGGCTCCCGCTCCTCAGGTTCTGTGAGAGGAGGCACCTGCAGATGTGCTGTGGGGGGCGGTAGGGGAGGGGTCACGGAGATACAGTACTGGCAATAATACAATATACCCTATTGCACTGGTAGGTAGGTAGGTAATACAAGCAGGCAAAATACAGTTACGTGTAGTACAGCTACCTTTACTGCATTTCCTGTGTTGTGTGTTGGGGGTACAAGGGGAAGGAAAGGAATCGAACCCACGACTGCCACTCAGCAGTTCATGGGGTTGACCGCTCGGCCACTCGGCCGGCGGTACAATGGGGCGGGTCGTGAGGGGGAGGGGGGGAGAGCAGCCGTGGGATCGCCCACAGGCCAGGACAAGGGGGGAGGGGGTTGGGTGGGGTGTGGCACCGTCGGACCGCCGACTGACGTGCACGGGAGGAGGAGATGGGACAGTAGCACCGCCGGACCGCCGACTGACGTGCAGGGTGGAAGGGGAGGGACAGCTGCACCGCCGGACCGCCGGCCGTCGTGCCTGAGAGTAGGGGATGTTCCGTCGGGTCGCCGATCGGTTCGTTGGGAGGAAGGACAGGGGAGGGCAGGCCACCACGGCCTGTGCTTGCGTTTGTATACCCCTTCCCCGTGGGATGCCCCAAGGTTGACACGCCATCTCAGAGGCGACAGGGCACTGCCTAGCGGTGCAAGCTCCAGCTGACAGGAGGCGTGGGAGGGGGCAGGGGGGGCAGTAGGGCTCAGTAAGTGTGCTGGTCGATACGTCCCAGTGCATGCAATCGTTTGAGGCTTTCAGGAGGGAATTGTCTACGTTGTTCGTCCACGGATGGAGCACACACGTGATTTTGGTGGATTGGATTGAGGCAGTTGTCCTTTGCACAGGTGCTGCTTCTGCCCCTTGAGGCCCCTTGTAGACCAACAGCCCGCATTGCACTGCACATTTGGCCACCGGCAAGTGTCAATGTAATAGGGGATGCCAGTCTCGCTGGTGCCGAGCCCCCACCCAACTGGCAAAGCTGCAAGTAGGGCTGGGCTGGGCTGTGCCGCGGGCAATGCACTGCATATGGTCGACCACTCTCTCCGCGCCGCCGCCGGCATGTCTCACTCAGAAACCGAGCGGGTCGCAGGCCGATGCCACCATTGACAGGTGCAGTACTTTACCCCCCTCCCGCGCCGGCGCCAGCAGGCTTCCCATGAAGCCCCCCCCTTGCGAGAGCAACACCAAAGTCCCAAACTTTGACGGAAACAACACCGACTGTTGCTCTAACGAGGGCGTTGCTCTCGCAAAAGGGGGGGGGGCACCATCACAACCACGCACAGACGCGCCCTGGCCACACGTCACACTGCTACGTAGCACACCTGCGATGCCCAACATCCCCAACGGATTGTAGAATCCGTTCGCGAAATACATCTGCAGAACGCAGAGGGTGGCGGGTCGGGCGGTGTGCCGTGGAGGCACACCGCTGTGCGTGCGGGGATGACAGTCAGAGGGAGTGGCTTTCCAGGGGGGGGGAGGGGGGGCTGTACAGAAGGACAGAAGCGGCACTCCCTCCACTTTTGGGGGGGCTGATGGCTGGAAGGGGGGGGGTTTCGACACCCCGAAGTTTTGGTGCCTTGTGTACAGTTTCGGGAACCACAGTCCTTGGGATACACCGCGAATACACAAAACAATCTTCTGGGGTAGGTATACAAAACCATTCCTTGGGGTACGCAGGATACACAAGACAAAATTGTTGGGATACACACGAGCATAACTACTGATCCTGACAGGCAATGCACGGGCACCAGTACCTCCGTAAAGAAGAAAAATGTCAGCTCAGGAAGCAAGAAATGGCCGGGACTGCGCAAAAATTTCGGGGGGGGGGGGATTTGGCACCAATCTGAACAACGAAATCCCAGCCCCCCCCCCCCCCCTGGCGAAAATTTCCGTGCCGAAATATCCCCCCCCTCCCCAGTGTATGCCCCAATCGAAACCTCTGGCTGGCACCGCCAATGATTGCAGGTCCACAGTAACCCATGCCAGAGAGACGAACGTGCCGCGAAACACGGGACAAATGATGGGAAGTGCCAAATGGCAGAAACTGAAATTGAAATTGTGGTGCCACCCCCGTCCCCCACTGTTATGGATGCTTGAATGGATGGGCTATTTACTGACATGAAGTCCTTGATGTCCCCTCCAACTGCCCAAGCGACTCTACCCAGAAACACTGTCACCTTTTGGGACCAGGGCGTAGCTTTGGACAGGGCCAAAAGTTCATTCAGTCCCAAAAACTGTGGTTGACAAACCAAACATTTTTCTGCTTCAAAACAGCAAATATTGTCTGTACACGCGAATGGGCAACAGCAGGAACAGCACCACCACCACCACCAACACACGCAATCAAGGGGATTGCAGCAGCGGAGTGCCTGCCAACAGGATGAGGAGCCTGACGTCTGACATGGCCCTTGCGGACTGGACGGCCCTCCGCGACCTACGCCCGGCAAAGGGAGGACTGGACAAGACTGCACTGCGGGGGACGAAGCCGGGACCTGCAAGGGCACGAAACACTCGCGGAGGCGAGGCCCTGGAAGAGATTGTCGTCCGGCGCAGTGTCCAGTTGCCGGGCGGTGGGGGTAGTCATTCAGTGGCAGACACGAGGCGGCGAATGGATGAGTGAGACAGTGACACAGTGGGAGCTCACCCCAAGGCAGCGCTGCTGTACCCAACGGATGGACAGAAAGCGCACAGCTCCTTTCAAAGCCGCGGCGGGGGGGGGGGGGGGCACCACCATGACCAAACGCCCATCGAGCGGCACCCTTACAAAGCCACGGCCACGAACTCGGCAACGAGGGGCCTCAGATGCTGGGGCCCAGTGTTGCCATACCCGAACAGAAGCAGCAAATGCCTAAGGAAGACTCATGGGGGCAGGGCTGGTCCGGAGCGGTGCAAGACATCCGCCAAATATCGGTCGAAGACGCGAGTGGGGGGGGGGGGGGTGGGGCGTTGCGCTGAGCGTTCTGAGATGTGCCTGTTGGGTAAACAATTGGGCAAGGGCGGGGGGAATTGTGCCCCCAAAAAATCTTTCCAGCGCCATGGCGGGGGAGGGGGGGGAGGCGACTTCTCGGGTTGAGACACGACCCCCCACCCCCCAATAGAATAGTCCGGTGGTCTGGCTCCAAAGGGGCCGGGGGGAGGGAGTCGGAAGCCAATATTTTTTTTATATAATATATATTACCACACCCCTCTCCCCTTAAATCTAGCTAACAACAAGCAAGCAAACAACAAGCAAGCAAGCAACACTTCTCCTTTCCGTTTGGCTATTACTTCGTTCCACCGCTTTGGGCTCTACTCTACTCTAGCCATCTCATACCCTAGGTGGTGGCCTTGCCAAATCCAGGTTTTCAGCTAAAGACTCACCGGTGGCGCCCCGAGGCAGGGGCGCCAAGTCGGGAGGTGCCCTCCCAAAGTTGCGCATTTTGTGCCCCAAAACCACCTTTTTTGGCCCAAAACGGCACCAAAACCCACTCAAAACGGCAAACCGAAGGGAAATAGTTGCTACACTTCACGTGCGCCCTGATTGCCCCGTGACAAAGAGCCTTTTGTTGCCCTCTAACTCCACGATATGTCCGAGAAACGGCCCAAAGATGGCTAAAAATGGCCTGAATGTGCACTGTTTTTGTCAAACAAGCCCAAAACCAAGAACGGGCCGCATCTTGGCCTACGTGGCTCAAAACCGAATTCCGAGGGCACCTAGTCCACCCGTAACCCCCCACTTTTTGTGGTTTCCAACCCTCCGAATCGCCCAACGAGACGCCTAGACCCCTGTACTAGTGCTCACTTGGTAGAGCCGGAGGGCAGCTCGGCCCGCGCACGGTGGGGGCCAACGGTGGGTCCACCAGGGTCCCCAGGGCGAAAAAAATCATTTTTTCCAAAGTTGTTCCTAGACTGAGATGCTCAAACAAGTGTTTTTAGCCCATTTTGAGCCCGTGGTGACGCGTTTTGGGCCATGGAAAATCCCAAAATGCCTTGGAAATGGGCCGTTTTGGGACAAAAAATGTGTCAAAAATGGGTCAAAAACACATTTTTCCAAAAGTGATCCTAGACCATTTGGGATGCTCAAACAAATGTTTTTAGCCCATTTTGAGCCCGTGGTGACGCGTTTTGGGCCATGGAAAATCCCAAAATGCCTTGAAAAGGGGTCGTTTTGGGACCAAAAATGGGTCAAAAATGGGTCAACAACGTGTTTTTCCAAAAGTGATCCTGGACCATTTGGGATGCTCAAACAAGTGTCTTTAGCCCATTTTGAGCCCATTGGGACGGGTTTTGGCCCATGGAAAATCCCAAAATGCCTTGAAAAGGGGCCGTTTTGGGAGCAAAAGTGGGTGAAAAATGGGTCAAAACCGTGTTTTTCCAAAAGTGACTTGGACCATTGGGGGTGGACAAACAAGTGAAATGAGCCCATTTTGAGCCCATTTTGACCAAGTTTAGCCCCATCCGCCACGTGTATGCACCAAGTTGTACCCTTCGCACGTACCTTAGAGCCGTATGGTGGAGCCACCTAGAGTTGGGGAGAGGGGTGTAGATTAGAGGATATATATATATATATATATATATATATATATATATATATATATATATATATCTCTGGGACATTCATAACATGCCAACACGGAGCAAATTCACATTTTTCCCGTTTTTCTCAACTTTTAGTCCAATGCACCAAAATATCGTTACCTTGGTGGGGGTAAGTGTATGCTTTTCGAAATCTGTGAGAAAAGGCCGTTTCAGAAATGTATGGGTTGGGGGGGGGGGGGGGGGCGGGAAGCGGACCATATTTTTTAGTTCCGTGGCCGAACTTTTCGGCGTTTCAGGGTTTTCGGGCCTCAGGCTGCTCCGCTCACGCGTGCGGGACACCAACTCACAGGTTTTCCCCTGGGTGCTCCGACATATTGTGGAGTTGGAGCAAAGTGAAAGGAGGTAAATGGATGCATTTTCACGTGCTGAATCCAAATATTGTGGTCCCATGTCCCAACTTGACAGCCTGTTTGAGAATTTCTGCCATCTTTGATTTCTTGCACTCTGGTGAGCTTGATGCTGCAAGTTGCACAAGGCATCACCCGGGTGTCCAAGGTAGTTATTGGTCAAAGTCTTCAACATATTGGGGTCTCATGTTGCGCATGTCTTCTACACATCAAATGCAACAAATCCACCCGAATGACTTGACCCTGATATGCCCATATGTTGGAGTAATGGGGATAGGGGTGCGGTGCAGTCTGTCTGAAACCGGACTAGAACAGGCAAAAAAACCCCAACCCGTCAACGGTAACGGCCAATTTTTGAAAAAATATGGTTCCCGACCCCCCCCCCTAACCCGTGCCTCTCCGAAAAGCCCTTTTCAGGGCTTTCCGAATATGCCCCACATACCCCCCCCCTACAAGGTACTCAAGAGGCACAAATGAGGCAGCAATGGCACCGACACCCTAAAATGCTCCGTGTTGGCATGAAACCCGGCGTCCCAGAGAGAGAGAGAGAGAGAGAGAGAGAGAGAGATATAATATATATATATATATATATATATATATGGCCTATACGCAGTTTTTCCCCCCCCCCCCCCCCCCCCCCCCCGGGCCACTACTTGGTGCGTCTTCAATGGGAAGTAAGGACATCCCCCCCTATTTTGAGGGTGGGGAACTCAAAAAAACATGTTTTAGAAGTGAATTGGGTGGTTATTAGTGGGTATTTGCCCCTATAAAGGGCTAAAATGGCGAAAATTAGGGTATGACATCACTGCTGGTAGGATCCTAACCAGAGTACTAAACATAGGTACAATTATGGTCCAAAACCCTAATATTAGCACCAAATACCCCCAATAATAGGTCGAAGGACATTGAAAATGGACAAGAGTATGTTAAAAACGCCAAATTACTATGTTATTGGGTGTATATAGGGGTGGTGTGGGTTATTTTCAGGATTTAGTGGTTATTTTTAGTACTCTGGTTAACATCCCAACAGCAGTGATGTCATACACTATTTTTAGCCCAAAAACCCTGTATAGAGCCCTCCCACTGTCCCTTCCGACCCCGAAACCCATTTTTTGTGTTTTCCGACCTCAAAATAGGGGGGAGGGGTCCCTAGTCTTGCCCCAAGTCGCACACTAGGGTCCAGGGTGGGGGGGGGGAATCTGCGTATAGGCCATATATATATACATATATACATATATATATATATATATATATATATATATATATATATATGTGGCATAACTACTGCAGTGTACCTACCAGGGTATAGGGGCAAGAGGTGGGCTTGGGGTGGGGTGTAGGGACCCCCCCCCCCCTATTTTGAGGTCGGGAAACACAAAAAAACATGTTTTAGAAGTGAATTTGATGGTTATTAGTGGGTATTAGCCCCCTATAAAGGTCTAAAATGGCTAAAATTAGGGTATGACATCACTGTTGGTAGGATCCTAACCAGAGTACTAAACATAGGTACAATTGTGGTCTGAACCCCTAATACTAGCACCAAATACCCCCAATAATAGTTTGAAGGACATGAAAATGGACAAGGGTATGTTACAAATGCCGAATTACTATGTCATTGGGTGTATATAGGGGTGGTGTGGGTTATTTTTAGGATTTAGTGGTTATTTTTAGTACTCTGGTTAGGATCCTACCAACAGTGATGTCATACCCTAATTTTAGCCATTTTAGACCTTTATAGGGGGCTAATACCCACTAATAACCATCCAATTCACTTCTAAAACATGTTTTTTTGTGTTTCCCGACCTCAAAATAGGGGGGGGGGGTCCCTACACCCCACCCCAAGCCCACCTCTTGCCCCTATACCCTGGTAGGTACACTGCAGTAGTTATGCCATATATGTATATATATATCCTCCAATCTACACCCCTCTCCCCAACTCTAGGTGGCTCCACCATACGGGTCTAAGGTACGTGGTGCATACATGTGGTGGAAGTGGCTAAACTTGGTCCAAACGGGGTCAAAATGGGCTCAAGACACTTGTTTGAGCATCCCAAATGGTCCAAGATCACTTTTGGAAAAGCGCGTTTTGGACCCATTTTTGACCCATTTTTGGTGCCAAAACGGCCCCTTTTCAAGGCATTTTCCGTTTTTACCTGGGCCAAAAGGCGTCACCACGGGCTCAAAATGGGCTAAAACCACTTGTTTGAGCATCCCAAATGGTCCAGGATCACTTTTGGAAAAATGCGTTTTTGACCCATTTTTGACCCATTTTTGGTCCCGAAACGGCCCATGTTCAAGGCATTTTGGGATTTTCCATGGCCCAAAACACGCCACCACGGGCTCAAAACGGCCTAAAAACACCTGTTTGAGCATCCCAAGTGGTCTAGGAACAACTTTGGAAAAAATGATTTTTTTCGCCCCAGGGACCTTGGTGGACCCACCGTTGGCCCCCACCGTGCGCGGGCCGGGCTGCCCTCCGGCTGTACCAAGTGACCACAGGAACAGGTGTCTAGGCGTCTCGTTGGGCGAATTGGAGGCTTGGAGACCACAAAAAGTGGGGGGTTGCGGGTGGAATACGTGCCCTCAGAATCGGATTTTGAGCCACGTAGCCCAAGATACGGCCCGTGCTTGGTTTTGGGGTGTTGGTGCACATGCGCAGATTTTGGGGCTTTTTGGTGCCTTTTTGGGCCGTTTCTCGGACATATCGTGGAGTTGAAGGGTAATAGAGGGCTCTTTGACACGGCGAAGTCAAGCTGCAGGTGCAGTGTAGCCACCGTTTCCCTTCGTTTGGGTGTTTCGCCCGTGTTTGGGGGCTATTTTGGGCGAAAAATGGCTGTTTTTGGCCCAAAACTGCGCAGTTTTGGGAGGGCACCTCCCGACTTGGCGCCACCGCCCCGGGCCGCCACCGGTGAGTTTCTGGCTCAAAACTTGGATTTGGCAAGGGCACCACCTAGGCTCTAGGATGGCTAAAGTAGAGTCAAGACCGAGGCGTTGGGAAGGTGCAATGGCCAAAACGGCACGGAGACGTGCTTGTTGCTTGTTGCTTGTTAGCTAAATTTAAGGGGAGAGGGGTGTAGTAATATATATATATATATATATATATATATATATATATATATATATATATATATATATATATATATATATATATATATATATATATATATATATATATATATATATATATATATATATATATATATATATATATATATATATATATATATATATATATATATATATATATATATATATATATATATATATATATATATATATATATATCCTCCAATCTATACCCCTCTCCCAACTCTAGGTGGCTCCACCACACGGCTCTAAGGTACGGGCGAAGGGCACAAAGTGGTGCATACATGTGGTGGAAGGGGCTAAACTCGGTCAAAACGGGCTCAAAACAGGCTAAAAACACTTGTTTGAGCATCCCAAATGGTCCGGGATCACTTTTGGAAAAACGCATTTTTGACCCATTTTTGACCCATTTTTGACCCATTTTTGGTGCCAAAATGGCCCATTTTCAAGGCATTTTGGGATTTTCCATGAGCCCAAACCTGTCCCCACGGGCTCAAAGTGGGCTAAAACCACTTGTTTGAGCATCATAAATGGTCCAAGATCACTTTTGGAAAAATGCGTTTTTCACTCATTTTTGACGCATTGTTGGTCCCAAAACGGCCCCTTTTCAAAGTATTTTGGGATTTTCCATGGCCCAAAACGCGCCACCACGGGCTCAAAACGGCCCAAAACCACTTGTTTGAGCATCCCAAGTGGTCTATGAACAACTTTGGAAAAAATCATTTTTTTCGCCCCGGGGACCCTGGTGGACCCACCATTGGCCCCCACTGTGCGTGGGCTGGCCGGCCCTCCGGCTGCACCAAGTGACCACTGGTACGGGGGTCTACGTGTCTCGTTCGGCGATTCTGAGGATGCACGAGAACCCTGAAACCAAGAACGGGCCGTATCTTGGGCTACGTGGCTCAAAAACGAATTCCGAGGGCACCTAGTCCACCCGCAACCCCCCACTTTTTATGGTTTCCAAGCCTCAGAATCGCCGAACGAGACACGTAGACCCCCGTACCAGTGGTCACTTGGTGCAGCCGGAGGGCCGGCTAGCCCGCGCACAGTGGGGGCCAACGGTGGGTCCACCAGGGTCCCCGGGGCGAAAAAAATGATTTTTTCCAAAGTTGTTCCTAGACCACTTGGGATGCTCAAACAAGTGGTTTTAGGCCGTTTTGAGCCCGTGGTGGCGCGTTTTGGGCCATGGAAAATCCCAAAATGCCTTGAAAATGGGCCGTTTTGGGACCAACAATGGGTCAAAAATTGGTCAAAAACGCGTTTTTCCAAAAGAGATCCCGGACCATTTGGGGTGCTCAAAAAAGTGTTTTTAGCCCGTTTTGAGCCCGTTTTGATGGAGTGCCCTCTAACTCCGTGATATGTCCGAGAAACGGCCCAAAAAGGCGCCAAAAAGCCCCAAAAACTGCGCAATGTGCACGAGCACCCTGAAACCAAGAACGGGCCGTATCTTGGGCTACGTGGCTCAAAAACGAATTCCGAGGGCACCTAGTCCACCCGCAACCCCCCACTTTTTATGGTTTCCAAGCCTCAGCATCGCCCAACGAGACACGTAGACCCCCGTACCATTGGTCACTTGGTGCAGCCGGAGGGCCGGCCAGCCCACGCACAGTGGGGGCCAACGGTGGGTCCACCAGGGTCCCCGGGGCGAAAAAAATGATTTTTTCCAAAGTTGTTCATAGACCACTTGGGATGCTCAAACAAGTGGTTTTAGGCCGTTTTGAGCCCGTGGTGGCGCGTTTTGGGCCATGGAAAATCCCAAAATGCCTTGAAAATGGGCCGTTTTGGGACCAACAATGGGTCAAAAATGGGTCAAAAACGCGTTTTTCCAAAAGTGATCCCGGACCATCTGGGGTGCTCGAAAAAGTGTTTTTAGCCCGTTTTGAGCCCGTTTTGATGGAGTTTAGCCCCTTCCACCACATGTATGCACCACTTTGTGCCCTTCGCCCGTACCTTAGAGCCGTGTGGTGGAGCCACCTAGAGTTGGGAGAGGGGTGTAGATTAGAGGTATATATATATATATATATATATATATATATATATATATATATGGCACAAGGTGTGAAGCCCCCCCCCCCCTAGGGACCTATGGGCCGGGGTCGGGTGGGGACCCAGGACCCCCCCCCCCTATTTTTGGGTCGAGAAATTCAAAAAAAGAGGAATTAGCTTGATCTGAGACAGTGGGAGGGCACAATTTCAGGATTTAGGGCTGGATTTGGGGCTGTTTCTGGGGCTGGTTTCTGCCTGCTTTCTATGTTCTGCAGCTCATGCCCTGTGGTGCAGAATACCCCTGCCGTTGCCACCTTTGTGTGGCTGATTATTTTTGTGGGCAGCACTGCCACAAGATCACGGACGTGTACCTCTCATCTGGGGTCAAGGTCGTGTCTCCGTGCCCCTGGTGTCGGTACTGTGTGCCATTCACCTGTGGCCACAGCACCTGTCTGCCACGACAGCTCGAGTACCCGGGATTGACCTCGGTCCGGTGGCTGATTGCCACCAGCGCGGGTCCGTGAAGAGGGGCCCAAAAAGGTCCACACCAACAAAATCGATGGTATGTGGGCCCATGTTCGGGGGTTTATCAACGCACGTGGGGGTATCCGGAAACACCGCCTGGAATGGTACCTGCGCGAATTTGAGTGGTGGCACAATACTGAGGGCTGCCTTTTCGCCTCAATGTGCTCCCTCATTGAAAAGCGTGGGTTTATGGCATCCCCAAACTTGTACCGGACCCTCAATCATGGCTCCCACCGGCGGACACCCACATCGGACTCCAAAACGGCCCCAAAAAGGGCACTTTTGGCCGCCCCAGCACCCAAAGCAAAGCGCCGCTTATGACTGCCAGGTTGGCCCCCTAATCCAGCCCTAAATCCTGAAATTGTGCCCTCCCACTGTCTCGGATCAAGCTAATTTCTCTTTTTTGGAGTTTCTCGACCCAAAAATAGGGGGGGGGGTCTTGGGTCCCCACCCAACCCCGGCCCATAGGTCCCTAGGGGGGGGGGGGGACCTTCACACCTTATGCCATATATATATATATATATATATATATATATATACATATATATATATATATATCCTCCAATCTACACCCCTCTCCCAACTCTAGGTGGCTCCACCACACGGCTCTAAGGTACGGGCGAAAGGCACAAAGTGGTGCATACATGTGGTGGAAGGGGCTAAACTCGGTCAAAACGGGCTCAAAATGGGCTAAAAACACTTGTTTGAGCATCCCAAATGGTCCAGGATCATTTTTGGAAAAACGCGTTTTTGACCCATTTTTGACCCATTGTTGGTCCCAAAACGGCCCATTTTCAAGGCATTTTGGGATTTTCCATGGCCCAAAACGCGCCACCACGGGCTCAAAATGGCCCAAAAACACTTGTTTGAGCATCCCAAGTGGTCTAGGAACAACTTTGGAAAAAATCAATTTTTTCGCCCCGGGGACCCTGGTGGACCCACCGTTGGCCCCCACTGTGCGCGGGCTAGCCGGCCCTCCGGCTGCACCAAGTGACCACTGGTACGGGGGTCTACGTGTCTCGTTCGGCGATTCTGAGGCTTGGAAACCATAAAAAGTGGGGGGTTGTGGGTGGACTAGGTGCCCTCAGAATTCGTTTTTGAGCCACGTAGCCCAAGATACGGCCCGTTCTTGGTTTCGGGGTGCTGGTGCACATTGCGCAGTTTTTGGGGGTTTTTGGCGCCTTTTAGGGCCGTTTCTCGGACATATCGTGGAGTTAGAGGGCACCAAAGGTCCCTTGGTCACGAGAAAGTCAAGCCGCACGTGGAGTGTAGCAGCCGTTTGCCTTCGTTTGGCTGTTTTGCACCCTTACTAGGGCTTTTTTGGGCGAAAAATGGCTGTTTTTGGCCCAAAACTGCGCAGATTTGGGAGGGCACCTCCCGACTTGGCGCCACCGCCCCGGGCCGCCACCGGTGAGTTTCTGGCTCAAAACTTGGATTTGGCAAGGCCACCACCTAGGCTCTAGGATGGCTAAAGTAGAGTCAAGCCCGAGGCGATGGGAAGGTGCAGTGGCCAAAACGGAATGGTGACGTGTTGTTGTTGTTGTTGTTGTTGTTGCTTGTTGCTTGTTAGCTAAATTTAAGGGGAGAGGGGTGTAGTAATATATATATATACCAAGGCTTCCATTCGAATCATGCTCAAACTGCGAGGTTCAACATTCCTACACTCCTACGTCGCTGCAATAACCATGAGTTCCGAGTTCATGTGTGGGCCTTGCAGTAGCCCCTAGCACACTGATTCACAGCTTCCTAACCGTAGGAACAATACTCCATCCCTCCTGCATATGGACATATGGGCTTCATATGGCTGGTTATGCCAAGTCAGTGGGTCAGTGAGGTCGACCCCCCAAAACTGGTTGAACCAGAGGGAGAGCAGAAACACTGCAACCAACAAACATACAAATGCCTCAGAGGAGCTCCAAGCCGTGCAAGTGCCGCGGTCATTCCCCGTGCCAAAACGAGTGCCAACGTGGGTGTCCGCGGAAACGCCGCAACGAACAAACCAGTCGGTCCCGTGCAGTATGACCTAGATCGAAAAAAAATAGAAAAGAACGCAAGGTGGCCGACGAGAGGGAGATTCTATGGACTACGTCGCCATACCCGCCAGCTACGAGCACCCAGGATTCGAACCTACCCCCAGGGAACTCCAGGCCGGGTGGCTGTCCACTATAGCAGTATGACGAAGTACCAAAAGAGGGCGCAGAGAAGCCTGCCGCCGGCGCCGTCGCCTACACGCTCGGCGGCGGGCATCGAACCTACGCTCCCCGGGACGAGGCACCCGTGCAGTACCAGTATGCTACACTGACGATATGCAATGTAACCGCCACCTAACCCACCACTACACCCCGCCCGGTACACATGGCCGGCTGAAGTGTGCCCATCACCGCCGCTACCACTAACGAAGAACAGCAGCTATTACTGCTGCGTGCCGCGCCAGCGCCGTCGCCTCCACGGACAACAGCGCGTCGAAACGTGACGCGGGGCCGGGCCCCCGTGCACTTTCAGGTATGCTCGCCCTATGCTTATCTACCGCCAAAACCCAAAACCACCACCAAACAGAAGAGTCGGGGGGATTCGGGACGTTCAGTGCCACTCTACCCTCCTTGGGGTTCGAACCCACCTATGCGGGACGGAAGAGGGGCATGCTGCCCACTGTACTATGGCAAGATACAACAGCTGGGCACGCTGCCTCTCTCACACACTGCCCGTCCACTATACTGATGCAACACCAATAAACACTGGCTACGGAGCCCGACACGCCGTGCGGACCACCACTAATGGCCAGCCCGCTGCCTCCGCCTGGTCCCGCAGGAACTGGCGCCGTCGGGGGTGTGCCAGCCGGCCCTGGTTGGCCAGCTCATCTGCACGCTCATTCCCCGCCACCCCAATATGACTATACACATGGCGCCAGAGGGTGGGGGCTGTTCTTGCATCTACCTCCGCCTGGAGCTAGAGCCACGGGTCCGAGTTCACAAACGGACGACCCTGCAACCTCCAACGCCGGAGGTGCTTCAGGATACCATCATACACGTACTTACTGTCTGTGACGACCCGCAGTGCCTGTCCCCTCGGAACCACCCTGAGCGCCGCAATGCACGCGGACAGCTCCGCCTTGTTAACCGTTTGCACCTCCCCTTCCAGAGGCTGCGCCATATTGCGGGGGTCCAGTGGCCCGAACCAGACCCCATACCCTGCAAAACCCGTACGCGGGGGCTCCGGCCCGAAAGAGCCATCTGTATACACCTCAGGGGTGTGCAGGAAGTCCGGGCCCTCCGGCCCCTCTGCCGCCGCCCGTGCCCTCTTCCTGCTCACTCTGTCTACCGCCTGCCGCCGAAAATAGCGGTCCGGTTGTTGCGGGGAGGGGCACGGCCACTTTTGACCAGCTACATCGGAGCCCTCACACACGGGGATGTTCCTGTCCGTCAGCCACCCCTGCAAGGCCCCTGCGTACATCCGCACTGCCTCGTGATCAAGGGACAGGTCTGGCATTGCCAGCCACTTGGAAACCTCAGAGTGCAGCACCCGCAGATAATCATTTACAGTCAGGCGGGCTTTCTGAAAAACCACGTCACAGCGGCAGGACCACAAAACCCACACTGCCTTCCACATCAGAATCCCTGGCGCCCTGGTGAGGGACAGCTGGGGATAATCAGAACACAAACGGCCAATCGGCACCCTCCCCCCCAAACCCCAGACGGGCGGAAAGGTGCACTGCAGGGCCCGAACTGGTATGGTGAGCCAGGAACACGCTTTCGTGCAATGATAAATGTCCTCCAGAGAGGAATCAAAAGGGCACCTGTCCGAAACAGAGGGCCAGATCGCCCGGAGGCGGGCCCCCACCGACAGTTTCTTCCAAAGGCAGGTATGAATGAAATCTAGGTCCTGCGGAGGGAGGGCCAGGCGGCGAAACGCCTGCCACACCTCTTTGGGATGTCGCCTGTCGGCACGGCGCTGGGCCGCCAGCGCCGCCGAAATCGGAGTGAACTGTAGCCCCTGGGAGGGGGGGGACAACCCCTTGCACCGAATGATGCCCCTCCCAAGCGGGGATCAACCTACGCACCAGAGCAAGCAGGGCTTGGTACTGGTGCGGCTGCAATTTCCTACTACCCTGCCAGTCCCGGGAGACTGTAGCAACCCAGGCACTGGTGTCCACGACGTCAGAGAGGCGTAAAATCCCCCTGCGTATCAAAAACTTACAAGTAATGGACTTTTCCGAGACCGTTAGCAGGCGGCTATTCCACAGGGGGGCCGCCGCCAGTTCCTGCCACTCTAGCCCCAGGCCCTTCTGGGCAGCGTTCAGCGAGGACAGTGCCTTCACTGACGACGCCAGCCACGGCGCGTTACGAATGCAACATGGTGACAGCTGTAATAGGGCTAACTGAGAGGGGGTATGCACTATGCCTTTACGCTCCAACCAGCTGGAGAAGACGGTATAGGCGCCAGGCCCATACCGGGACGGCTGCTGCAGATAACGCGTGAAGGTTGCTGCATGTGTCGTCCAGAGGTACACCTCCGGTGACCACAGACCGATCCCTCCCTCAGATGGACTGAGATGCAGGACGTTCAGAGGCACCTTCCAATTTTGGGCATGAAAAGCAATCACCAGAGCTCTGCGGAGCCTCTTAACTACCAGGTCGGGTGGATAGTGTGCAATGGCAGTCACCTGCAGCACCGGATAGCACCACGTGTGCAGGAGCACCACCTTCTGTGCCCGCGAGAGGGGCATGCGAGAGATCCTGGTACAGCGGGACTCAAACAACGCCACACACCGCTCGTAAGCCACCGCCGGGGATACATGCCCCACCTGGGCACCCAGGTAGCGCACATGGGGCACCACCTTAATTCCTGCCAACCTATCACTATCCGGGCCCTGGAGAAGCAGGCGAGTCTTCTCCAGGTTCAGACAAAGACCAGTGTATTCGCCAAAAGCAGCAAACTCAGCTAGCAACGACTGGAGGTCAGCCTCAAGTCCCGCACCTGGCCGGCACAGCCAAACCAGGGCATCATCCGAGTACAGCCAAACGTCGACCCCATAGGGCCGCAAAATGAAACAGATAACAGAGGTGAGCAGAGAAAATAGTATAGGGGACAGTGGGTCGCCCTGGCGTATGCCCGACGCCGGAGTCAGGGAATGCTCCCTCACCACTCCCCCCATCACCAGAAACAGAACCGGGCCCCGCAGGATCTGCAGCAGGACACATACCCAGGGGGTCGGGATACAAATGAAGCGAAAAAGTGCAGCCATCATGGGGTGGCTGACCGAGTCATACGCCTTACTGTAATCTACCACAAGCCAAGGCATGGCATATGGCATAATCGGACCACACACCCTCCCTTGGTCCTAGTGGGGCAAAAGGGTGAGGAATGGGTCCAAGGGAAGGCATTGATGGCAATGGTATGGGGTGTTGGTGGGTTTTGTGATGTAGAGAGCGCTATTTTTGGACTTTGAGGCTATTTTTGGGGATGATGTCACTCGGTAGGAATAACCTATTTTTAGCAACTTGGAAGGGTCATAGCGACCCGCCACTGTCTCAAATGGATCCGAAACCTTTTTTTTTTTTGGCAATTTTCGACACCAAAATAGGGGGGGAAGCTCCCAACCCAACCCCGGCCGGTGGGTCCCAGTGGGGGGGGGGGGGTGGTCCGATCGTGCCATATACATATATATAATGTACATATGTATATTTATGTGTGTGTATATATATATATATATATATATATATATATATATATATTTGGGGATCACTGTACACAGGTGCGGCAAACTTTTTTTGCAAAAAAAATTAGACTCCGCCAAGGGGGTACCCACAGCTGGATAGGGGTGTCGTGCCCGGCAACTTCGCCGCCACCATTACTATGGGCCAAACCCGCCCGCCCTTTGTAACTGGCTGGACCCACAGGGCACGAGGGGGGGCAGTAGCGTCTGGATACCGAGGGGCCATCCCCCCCATGTCCAGCGCCTTGGGCGCCCTCTTTGTGTGAGCTTTATGGGTCGCCAGTGGGCAAGTGGGTTTCAAAAGGAGGAGTGGGGTGTAGGGCGGAGGGGGGGGGGGGTCACATCCACGGGCTGGGCTCGGCAGGCCCCGTGCCACTGCATGGGGACGGCGGCAGGTGACCCCACGCTCTGCCATTAGCCACGGGTGGCGCTTTTCTTGCCTCAGTGAACGTGAAGGGCGGTGTATATCGGTTCCCGCGGTCTGTACCCAACGGGCAACACATTCTCTGTCACATTCCACTGAGCCCCTGCGCAGCCACACCTTCACAAGCCGCGGCGCCTTGTCTTGGTAGTGTTTCCAGTGCTCGCCAGCGGCAAGTTTCTGGGTAGCGAGTAACGTGGTCCACTCGAGGGCGATGACGAACAAAGCCACGTGCTGCAGAACAATAACTGGACCAGCGGCCTGGAAGACCACCAACCAACACATGGACCGAAGGATGTTGTCAGCCACGATGTCAAGGATCACACCTGCCAGGCAGCGGGTTGGACAAGACAAACTGGCTACATTACCTCGGGTCAGGCATTTGTCATCATCAGGTTTCAATGTGTGTGTGCGTGTGTGTGTGTGTGTGTGACGCCCTATTTTTTTGACGCCCAATGTGTGTGTGTGTGTGTGTGTGTGTGTGTGTGTGTGACGCCCAATTTTTTTTTGATGCCCAATGTGTGTGTGTGTGTGTGTGTGTGTGACGCCCAATTTTTTTTCAATGCCCAATGTGTGTGTCTGTGTGTGTGTGTGTGTGTGTGCCAAGGAATCCATTCGAATCTGCTCCAACTGCGAGGTTCAACAATCCTAAAGTCCTATCACTGCTGCAAACCATGAGTTCCATTGTTCTGCCCTGCAGGCGGGGCTGCCCAGCGGGCACTCGACGCCATAAGTACAGATGCCGCCAACGCACCACGGCTGTGTGTGCGTGTGTGTGTGTGTGTGTGACGCCCAATGAGTTCAATTCAAGCACAAACTGGGAGGTTCAAAAAACCGAAAGATCCTACTAATCATCAGCGAAACCGTGTGTTCCAAGTTCGAGGTGTGTGTGTGTGTGTGTGTGTGTGTGTGTGTGACGCCCAATCTTTTCAACAAACTCCATAGCGTTCGCTAACATACATCACCTCTCTACAGCATTGTTCTCACTACAGCAGTGTGTGTGTGTGTGTGTGTGTGTGTGTGTGTGTGTGTGACGCCCAATCTTTTCAACAAACTCCATAGCGTTCGCTAACATACATCACCTCTCTACAGCATTGTTCGCACTACAGCAGTGTGTGTGTGTGTGTGTGTGTGTGTGTGTGTGTGTGTGTGTGTGTGTGTGTGACGCCCAATCATTTCAACCAATGCAATAGCCTTCGCTATGATACATTACCTCTCTACAGCTCTGTCCGCACTGCAGCAATGTTTGGTATTTCTGCCTAGTGCGGTCTTCATCCCTCTCAGCACGACATCAAGACTATGTGCGGGGCTTGCATCCCTACCACCCCTTGCAGCCCATACATGTGTGGTGCTTGTGTGTGCGCGCGCGCGTGTGTGTGACGCCCAAATTATTCAACCAAATCACTAGCGTTCGCTATGATAAACAACTTCTACAGCTCTTTTCGCACCGTAGCAATGTTTGCGCGTGCGCCAATTGTCCCGCGTTGGGGATGATTCAATCCATGCTCTGTTCATGCTTGTGGCAGTTCTTTGA
This sequence comes from Eutreptiella sp. 'Long Island Sound 2002', assembly GCA_964036045.1. Taxonomy (NCBI): domain Eukaryota; phylum Euglenozoa; class Euglenophyceae; order Eutreptiales; family Eutreptiaceae; genus Eutreptiella; species Eutreptiella sp. 'Long Island Sound 2002'. Next base: position 16,437,678 of record OZ038390.1, read on the forward strand.
CGTACTTTGAACTCACTTTGAAAGCAAAAAGGGGCTGGTTCATGGGTCACAATCATACACTGTGCCTCGGCGCTCTGCCTGTCTCTAGTCTGGCTCTGGATCGGGTATGTCCATCGGCGCATTATGCATCTCTCACCGCCTGTGCCGGATGACTATAGGGCTGTCACTGCCTGAGTCACTGTCTGAGACCTGCACTGCTGCCTGCCTCTTTACCCCTCTTGTGCTTGCGTGCTTTTGCATTCTAGCCCTCGATCCGTCATCCGTCGGCTCCCTGGGCCATATCGTTTTGTGTACCGTGGACTTAGCTGCCCCAGCCCGGGCTAGAGCATCTGCTGCGTTGTTATATATCAATTTATTATGCCCATACACATGGGTGACAGACACTGACGCTACCCTGCCCTGCAATAACTGGTATATGTCCTCCCATATATCATGGTGCCTGACTGGCTGCTTACCTTTCACCATCCAGCCGCGGCGTTTATATAGCTTCATGTTACTAAAAATATTGACACACCATTTGGAGTCATTGTCGGGCACAACTCCCAGGTGTTGCGCACGGCGCAAATTCCTGCTCTGACTGCCGATACCTCCGCCCTATTATTTGTCTGTGGCCCCACCACTGGCTCGCTGATGTTATCATATTCCACATGAGGAAAGAAGACCCCGAATCCTGCTCGACCCCGTATCTTCGACCCATTCGCCCAAGCATGAATCTTTGTGGAGTCCAACAGAAATTCAAGCATGTACTCCGCATCCGAAAGGTCTGCCAAAAAATCTTGGACCAGCGCCCCTTGATTGCACTCGCCTTCTGACGTACTCATGTGTGTGCACGCTGGTGACCAGTGGTCCTCCGTATGTACGTGTGTGTGTGTGTGCGCACGCCACTTGCCAATCGCTCGTCTTCGTCATCCGGCGTGGCCATATGGGTACATGCCGGGGACCATTGCCTGTCCTCCAGCCCTAACATGTCGTCGTGCTCATGCACTTCTTGTGGCACAATGGGGTCATCACCCATCGGTCTTGCAACCTCCAGCTCTGCAACTTGTTCCATCGGCCGCCGTTGGTCGGCTGTTTCGCTTGTCTTGGCTGTCACAGAGACCTCCATGACACTTCTTTGATAACCACGCGGGTTGCTTTCTGTTTCCATTTCCTCCATGACACTTCTTTGATAACAGGGCGGGTTGCTTTCCATATGTTTTGCATTCACTCCACCTGAATGTGCTTAAACAAGGGAGACCCAAAACAAAAGCGGTGATTGACCATTGGAAAAGCTGTTGGGGCAAATCTTGGTGGCTACAAAAGAATTGAATTGGCGGCGCCAAGAGTGGTTGATGCGGAAAGGACAACAAGGCCTGGGCTTGAAGGGGGTGTCGGGGGGAAGGGGTTGGCACAAAGCCTTGGTGGTTGGATGTGTTAGCCTGTGGCGGCGCCTATTGGCCTCTCGCCCTTGAACCTTCTACTAAGACAAGCAGGCATCTGCACTGCCGCGGGCATCCACCTGCCTGGGTGGGAATCTAGAATGCAACTTCTACCCATGGCGTCCTCCCCTGACGGCCTGATCTGTGCCCGGTATGCGCTCATCACAAAGACCCCAGGCTGGGAGGTGCTCACCACAACTAGAAACATGAATGTCACACAAGGCCATGGGTGCTAGCTCACCAATGCATGACTTGCAGGTAGTGCGTTGCAGCAATATCTTCTGCGCTCTGCGCCATTTGTGGCGAGCGCGTTGCAGCAATATCTTCGCTCACAATATTCGCAGTCTGTCCACGGCAGAGTATCTTCCTTGCTAGCGGTGGAGAGCAGCCCTGGCCCACCAACACGCCCAACAGGAGTGCATGGCAATGCCCAGTCCCGCTTTAGGGACCATCCCCAAAACTACCGGCCATGCTTGGCCGTGCATTGCAGGCCACCCGAGCAATGCAATGCAACGGAGCTGTGGCTGGCCCTGACGCTCTACCAAGCCTTCCTTTGCCGAGGCCTACCTGGGAGCTACGCATGTGGCCCTCACGCTCGACTAGGCCTTCCTTCGCCGAGGCCTACTTGGGAGCTACGCCTATGGTATGCGACTGCCTTCTGCGCTCTGTGCCATGTGTGGTGAGAGCGGTCTGCCGTGCCCTGATTGCACCATCCATACTCCGCTGCCAGGGGACCCCACGCCCAATCGCACTGGGCCCACTCTGCTTTCGAAGGGTACAACTTAGAAGGGTGGGGGTAGATGTCCAGGGGAGCCCCATGCCCGGTCACACTCGGGCCCCATGCACATTGGGGAAGATGTCCAGCAGCCAACTCCCCTCCCAACATCACATGCACAGTGCCCCGAACAAGCATCCGCACTACTGCACGAGTGCGGGCATCCACGCCACTGCGGGCTGCAGCGGCCTGGGTGTGATGTACAGGTTCTCCAACAAGAAGTCTTGGGAAATACAGGTTCTCCAACTCCAAGGTACGCAAAGGTTCCGCATTGCCGTGCGCATCCGACAAGAACCCTTGTACCTCTGCTATAGAGAGCAGGCATCCGCGCTACTGCGGGTATCGGGCCCCACACTGCCGCAAGCATGCATCTGCCTAGGCGGGAAATCCACGTCAAGAACCCCTAGGAAATGCAGGTTCTGCAACAAGAACTCCTGTCCCTCTGCTATAACAAGCAGGCATCCGCACTAGTGCGGGCATCCGCACTGCCACGGGCATCCACCTGCCTGGGTGGGATCGTGGCGCCCCTCTGGCGCCTGCAAGCCCCTGTTAAGAGGGCATCCACGTCTTGCGTGGAATCGGGGGGGTTTGGCACAAGGCCTTGGTGGTTGGCTTTGTTAGCCTTTGGCGGCGCCTATTGGCCTCTCGCCCTTGAACCTTCTGCTAAGACAAGCAGGCATCCGCACTGCCGCGTTCATCCACCTGCTTGGGTGGGAATCCAGAATGCAGCTTCTGCCAATGGCGTCCTCCTCTGACGACCTGATTACCGGGGGGGGGGGGGGTCCAAGCTGGGGGGACACACCATTGACATTGCAACGGCGCACCCAAAACCCACTTGAACAAAACAAGCTGTGGCACGCGGTGGCTTGCAACAAGGCAGTTGCTTGGATTGCATGGGCAAGCACATAAAAATTTGGGGCTAGATCTTGGGATGGGGTGTCAGATAGTTGACATGCTACTGTCCGCTGACACAAGGGAGGGTGTGTCCGTGCTTGGCTGGGGTGTGGTGAACCCACTGGTCGTAGGGCGGTAAGGGGTTGCAGGGGCTGCAACTAAAGAACCCTTCTGTTGTAAGCAACCTTTGAAGCCAGCCAATAGGCCTCTCTACAAAGAGGAGAAATTTGCGGGGGTGCTGCACAACAAAGTGTGGCTTCACAATGTCACCACAAGTGTGCTTCAAGACAAAGGGAAGAATGCGATCCCAAGAGCCTGCCTCCATGTTGCTTCATTGATCACAGCACGGCTATGGAATTGAGGCTGGCGTGCAAGGAGACTTGCTACAGCCTTCTACGCCCGATTGTGGTATTGCAACTTCTTCTTGCAAGAGAGGTGGTCCTCGTACCTGAGAACCGGATGGCTAGTGTCGGCGCGCTAGGCGCAAGCAATTTGACATTAAGCTTCAAACACATTTCCATGGGTGCCTAAGAAGAATGGGAAAATGAAGCAACAACCCCATGGCCCCCCCCGGAAGTTTGTGTTGACCTGAACAGATGAAGTGAACACACAATACGTCGAAAAGTTGAAAAAAAAAATCGCCATCCCATTTCCTAATGTTGCCGGAGCTCGAAGAGGGTGTTGTGCCGGGGGGGGGGGGGGCACCATTGGCATTTCAAAGATTAAAGCACAGGCTTGGGACAACCGCTGCCTGAAGGGGGGGGGGGGGGCAGCGGATCCTAGGCGCTCCACAAGAGCACATCTGGGTATGCAGATGCGGTAATGTTCCTAAAACCCCCCTTGCCCACAAGCTACACCTTGTCCAAGTTAAACCACCTGCAGGAATCGTTGGGGGTTGTGCCTGGCCAGGGGGGGGATAAAGGCTACGTGCATATGCCAGTAGGGAGGGGCGGGCCTTTGCACCAAGCACACATTTTAGACTATTGGACTGGGAACATTTCCTGCTGCATGAAAAGCGCCCCATAAGCAGGCATACCATCCCCCTCCCCTAAGGATGCTGCTGGGTTGCTTGTTTTGCAGCTTGGCATGGACAGCCACAATCAGGGGACATTTGCACACGGCAATTTTTTCTTGTGCCACTGTGGTATGTGTTCGACATGCGCCCTCCCGGGTGTAGGGTACCCTGTTGTGTGGTTGTCGTAACCACCTGACAGCCCTCACAGGTGGTGGTGCCTCACTACAAGTCACTCACGCACTCTTATACCCCTCCCCAAACTTTGGGGGACTCAAGCCCCCCCCCCCCCCCCATGTAAAATTTTGACCAGCCATCTCACAAAATCCGGTGCAAACCACAGAAAACTGAAACCAGCCGCTCAAGACTCACCGGAGGCGGACGGTGCAACACCAAGATCAGCTGGCGTTTGCACAGGTGCTTGTCTTTGAAGCCAACACCCCATCCACACTTGGCCACGCTCCCTTTGCCAGTGGAAACCACGCCACACATACCAAATTCTGTACATTGATTCAACCGGCGCGCTGCGTACCCATCAAGCGCATCAAGGGCAACCGCCAGTGCCACCACAGAGACGAACCAAAGTGGATGGCTAGCAAGATGAATGCAGTAGAACACCAGACCTATACGTAGGAGGCATATCGCATTCGGAACATTCCACATGTGGTCGATCAGAACACGGGAATCATGGCCAACAAACCCCTGAAGCAGGTGGGCGCGGTGCATCCCCTCCTCACACTTGATGCCATGCGCAATTTGTGCATGATGGGGTTGAATGTCGACAGAGTGCAGGGTGCGCGACGCGGTGTTGCACTCACCGATGGATGGCATGTACATGTCTGCGAGGGCTTGGATGCAGCACCTTTCTCCACACAGGCACCCGCGCTCGCTCGCCTCGCCTCACCAAGCCAAGCCAAGCCAAGCCAAGGCGTGGCTGGCATGGCATGGCATGGTTTGGTATGGTGTGCTTGCACCTTATCCCAAGGTCACCACAGTATGGGTATTTCGCTTGTCTTGCCTTTATGGGAAAGCCTTGTGTGGGAGAAGAAACTGTGTTACCTAAAACGCCCCTGCACGCAACACTCTCAATGGTATGTTTCAAAGAGAGGTCATTTAGCTCAGCTGTCGTGCACCTGGCACCTGAACTGCAGATACCCAGTTCGAATCCCATGTGCAGGAATGCACAGCTGTCCTTGGCGCCAGGGTTTGGATGACCCGCTGAGCCGGAACTGCCGGCAAGGGATAAACTGCAAGGGATAAACAGTAAATCTATGCTGGCGTCCGGAGATCACCTAGGCAACCTCACCACACCAATAGTATCCTTCTTGACAACCACAATCATCTAAACTGAGCAAGGCCGACTGATTCGACGAAATAATTTGCACAGACAAAAGCCCTTCTCTTTCTAAATGCCGACAACTGCTGAAGAAGCCATGCAATTGTGCTGCGCATGCAAATTCACCTTGTTGGCAGCCCATGTCCCAAAAATCCTGCCCTGAACAAACAAGTGCGGTCCAATTTCGGTTTCTTTTTTGGTTAATCGACGTTTGTGGTGTGCAATTCTCACTATCAGTGCAGGAGTGTATCAAGTGCCTCGGAACACCCCTGGAACCCAATGCACCCGAGGTCTGACAACAGCAGGTCCCCACAGGGTGAGTGTGTTGCTTGGGAGCTCTGTGTCTCATTCCTGGTCACTGGATGACACCTCTGAGTACGGCTCAGCTTGTCACACCAACTGGCCAAAGGGCGATGTGTATGTGAGAATTAACGGTAGCACAGCACCCAGTGGACCCCTGGCTGTCTCCACAAGCCTGGAGGGCAGCATCAAAGGTATCAAACGATTTCCAAAATCAAGAGCGTGGGTTTATTGTTTCTCTGTGATTGCATTTTTTGGTGTGATTTTACATTGACCATGCATGATTATATTTTTGTTTGTTCAAAGAACAGAATGGATTCTGTCCTCGCCGATGCCCACGATAATCACGAGCTGGAAGTTGATGAGTAGCAGATGTTGATGGCCAGCAGAAATAGATGAGAAATGCTCCGCCAGAACTTAGACTGGGGGCGACTCAGATGGTGACGAAGCTGTAGCCGCTGAACCAGTTGTTGAAGCAGTTGCTAAACCAGTGACTGCTGTGTCAGGTCCCAAAAATTACTGTAGCTAAGGGAGGTGTAGGGTTCGAAAGCTAAGGTTATGCGCAACCCACAGGAATATCAATAATTCTTGAATGGGACTTTCGTGTGGTCATGAAGGTTGCTCCTTGTGATAACATTGGCTTTGGAATGGGGAAATAAGGCAAACACCCAATTCAACCTCAAATCGACGGTCTACATCAGCCAACTGCGAAGATTCCACACAGAGAAGGGTTTGTTCCCATGTTCCATATTCCATGTTCCCAAACTTATCTGTGGTCCAAAATGGCTTTCCGCTATGATCACAACATATTTTTTCCTAAAATCAAAATCCCTTTAAACCCCCCCCCCAAATATATATCCCCCGGGGGATATATGGTGGCCGGACGCTCAATAGGGCCCAGGGGGGGGGGATATTATTTGGGGGGGATATTATTTGGTGCTGGGGGTTCTGCATGTTTCTTTTTGCTTTGCTTTTAGTTTCATGCGACCCGGCTGTTCAAAGAACTGACCAACAGGAATGAGCTGTCAAACAAATTGTTGCTAAATTGGAAAAGAGGGAACAACAAATCTTTCGTTTGGACGAAACGCCGGGTGAAACATGCAAATGACGCACTGATGCAGGCTGCTCAGAATTTCACCACTCCCTCCGACGGGCAGCAACTTTGAATGTTGATATTGGACTGGGTATGGGACAGTTTGATCCGCACCTGGGGCAGCACCTTCTGCAGCTGTGGCCATGCCTGCAGCAGTGTTTCCAATGTCAAGAAGCAAACAACAATCACTGCATTCTCCCAGTGAACGGCTGTGCTGTGGTGTTGAACATGTACCCTGAGTTTCTTCGTGTTTCATTTGCTTGTGTTTGGGGAAATCGGGGACACATTTTGGTAAAACGCCCATTAAGCCAAGGGGGGGGACATTATTTGGGGGGGGGGTGTAATTGGGGGGGGGGGGTATTATACCCAAATCAACCGTCGTTTTATTTTTTGTAAAAAAAAAGATTGTAATGTTGATTTGGTTTTGAGTTTGATAAACACATGTTTGACAAACACATGCGACACAAACCATACCCCAGCACGTGCGAAGTGCAACACACCTTGGTGCCAATGGGGCGTTGAAGGGTGTCTGTTGTATGCCGTGAAGTCATACCCGATTTTTAGCTCTACTGGCCCCTTGGTAAGCCCAAATACTCCACACTAACCCTCCAAATATATTCCTTGGATGTTTTTTTTTGTACCCCCGGGAGCAATCCACAGTATGATGATATCCCACACGCCTAACAAAATCAGCCATGGGTTGGCTGCCCTTGTTAGAAATGGTGAATGGCCGTATGACTGCCCGGTATCCATGCTGAATCTGTTGGCATCAGGTGCCCATGCATGCCAAAGCAACATGTTGAAGCTTTCCCCCAAGTTTCCCTGTGAGACGCTGATGACACTGACAGCATTCATGAGACAATTGGCTCAAGAGTTGTTCTGGCCTCTCTTCCCACATTGTACTCTGCCTTTTTGCTACTTTCTGGTTTCATGGGTTGTGCTACGCTTTTGTGTCTGCTTTGCATTGTGATGGATTTTTTTCTGAAATTTCAACACTTTTGCTGTGTCTGTTTTTCGGGCATACACGAGACTAAATCCTGTCACAGGGTAGACTTGGTTGATGGTTGCTTATTCCACTCTGTACGATGCCTGGTTGCTATGTTTTACATGCTTGAACAATCAAGCCGCGTTGGAATCTTTTATGAGTCATCTGTGGAAAGAACAGTTAGCAGCAGTAATGCTATGGGCGCGGGGCGGGCATCTTTTTTGACCCGTGCCCCACCGGTGACCTTTTAGGGGGTGCACTAAGCACAGTGCGCGCGCAGTGCAACTATTTGGACGTCTAGCTGTCCTAGAACCCCATACTTTGTGATACTATGGGCATTATTGTTGTTTGAAAACAGGTATTTTCATTGCCCGCAATCCGGAAGGCCAATCAATGCTTCACTGAGGCCACCATAACCTGCAGACCAAAAGACAGGATATTGGCCTAAGCAAGCAAGTGCAGACAGCCGACACTGGCAAAAATGAAGATGAATGTGACAAACACAACAAATGCACATCATGGCACAATCCTTGCAGATAGACTTTGGCATAAAGTAGTGTGGCGCAGATCTACACAGTGGAAAGCCCAGCTGAAGAGGCCTGTGTGAACCTGGAGATTGTATGCCTCATCATCATGCATCATCATGCCAACGCCAGCATCGAGGTTGCAGTTGAGTCCCAGACTGCTTTTGAACCCAGTGTTCTGGAGTAACAGTTGCAGCTGCGCTTTAGGGCATTGTGCCCGCCCACCCCTTTGCGAGGGCAACACTCATGTCCCAAAATTTGACGGAAACAACACCGAGTGTTGTTCTGACAAAGGGGGCTATCTACAATGGGCAAAGTAGGACATGGTCGCAAAAGTTGCGCAAACAAACCCGACTGTTGTTCTCGCAAAGGGGGGGTGGCAGCTTGGCTGATTCATTTGGGAATGATGGCACACAGGCATCGCCTGTTACTGTATGAATTTGGTGTGACTTCCTCCAAAGGACGACAGTCACCTTCAACATCTTGCACAAATGGTGCTATCGGGTCACTTTGTTTGGCCCAGGTGCTAAAACACAGTGATTGAAGTGTGGCCTGTGTCCCGGCTGCAAGCACCAGCCTGAGGACAGCATTTTGACAAATCGACCCTGTGGCGGTGCTTGTACAACCATGCAGCAACAACAACAATGTGGCTGTGGAAATGATAGTGAATATCATACACAATCAGTTCTCGACCTTGTTCCGTGGAAAGCTGCCTCCCTTTCCGCAAACCATACACAGCTGCAACATTTCCTACCCGATATCACTAGCCTCCACAGTATCGCACACCTTCCTCTGTCACATCCATTTCGTTTTTTTTATATTTGGACTCAATGCGGTCTGCTTGGACAGGGTGGTTACGGCAGGAGCTGGAAACGGGGGGCACATCAATTAATGTGAATGGCCAAACATCTGTGAATGGCTAACACACCTGCTAGCGGTGCGGCCCAAAACACCCCATTCGGAGCAAAGCATGTTCGCGACACTGAACACCTGAGGGAAAACGTGGCTGTGAAAAGTATCTCAGATATCATACACAATCAGGTCTCAACCCTCGATCTCTGGAAGGCCACTTCCCCTTCCGCAAACCGCACACAGCTGGAACATTTCCTTCCCTACCCGATGTCGCCAGAGGGTCACACCTTCCTCTGTCATACTCATTTCGTCTTTTTACCTTTGGACCCAATGCTGTCCAGTGGCGCTTGGACAGGGATGGTTCCGGCACAAGCTGGAAAAAAGGGGCACATTAATTGATGTGGATGGCCAAAACATCTGTGAATAGCTAACACACCTGTCATTGCTAATGGTGCGGCGCAAAACACCACAAGGCAGACTGCAAATCGGTTCAGATCAGGCCACCCTGAACTACAGACCCAAAGGATGGGATTGTTGGGAGGGGGGCACTACCACCAGAGGAATAATTTTGAGGGGGTTTTTGGGGAGGGCCAAGAAAACATTAGGAGGGGGAGGATTTTGGTACTACTCCTTAGAAATGAAAGAAAATGTTGGTGTAAGGTCCCTTGCTGTTGTTTCCCAGTGGATGGCTCCTACAGAGAACACAGTGTCAGTTGACACCGCGCCTCTATGTTTCCGTAGTGACACTGCATGCAGCACAAAGTCAATGAAGCAGGGCACGCAAGGGTGCGGAGGGACAGGGGGGTCACGCCCGCTTCGGGTCTCCGTCCGGTGCACACATTTTGGCACTGAGCATCCTGAAAAGATGGAGGGAGCGAGGGTTTCCAAGTTTGTCCACATCAATTTCCCCCCCCCCCTAAATTTTCCCTCCCCCGGTACTGAGGAGTGGGAAGAGGTAGGTATGAGGCCTGTGCTGCAGACCAGTGTGACCACACCACAACACCACAAAAACCCAATCAAGCAGAATGACTCAATCACTGGTGGCGCCAATAGACGTCGGCAAAACTCTGTATTGGTGTGTCAACACGCGTTCTTGCGCAGAACTGAGGCATCCTGGGGAATGCAGAATGTACCGCGTTTCCTATACTGAATAGCTGAGGGAAACTCATCCGAAAATGTCAAATAGGCTCTTATAGGAGGTTCAGGACCGGCACCAGAAGCAGCCTAGCGCCCTGGTTCTGGACAACAGTGACCTCGCATTGTGCAGTTTTCCGAATGGTTGAGGAAAGGGGGGGGGAGGAGCACCACTGAAGAGTGAGAAGTGGTGGGGTATGAGGACTGTGCTGCAGACCAATGCAAGAAGATGTTGACAGTGCAGGCGTACGGCACAGACACCGTCCTTGGCTTGAAAAAGCGGCTCCGTGACTCCGAGGAGCTCCCAGTGGAAGACCAACACCTGTTTCTGGTGGATAAGGAGCTGGGCGACGGCCGCACGCTCCGGAGTTATGGCATCGGTTCCACGGCCTGCGGGTACGTCCGTCTGGTGCAAAGCACGTACGTCCTCCCCGTCAAGGTCTTTGTGGGGCGTGCATGTGTTGCGCTCGGCACAATCGAAGCCGAGCCCGGGAATACCCTCATGGCTGTCAAGGACAGGATCCACAAGTCGCTGGGAGTCCCGGTGGACCTGCAGAACGTGTTCGTGGGGAGCAAGCCACGGTGGGAGTTTGACACTTTCAGCTCTGCTGGGATCAAGGCAGGGGCGAACGATGCAGATTATGGTCGCGGCGCCATGATAAGCGATGGCACGGCAAAGATATGTAATCTGGGGCTGGCCCTTCAGCTGGGGTTCGGTGTCTTGGTGGGGTCTGCAGCTGACTTTGAGCGGCCAGTAGAAACGGGGCAGACGGCAGTAGTGTCGAGTTTTCCCTAAATTTTCCCTCCCCCGGTACTGAGGAGTGGGAAGAGGTAGGTATGAGGCCTGTGCTGCAGACCAGTGTGACCACACCACAACACCACAAAAACCCAATCAAGCAAAATGACTCAATCACTGGTGGCGCCAATAGACGTCGGCAAAACTCTGTATTGGTGTGTCAACACGCGTTCTTGCGCAGAACTGAGGCATCCTGGGGAATGCAGAATGTACCGCGTTTCCTATACTGAATAGCTGAGGGAAACTCATCCGAAAATGTCAAATAGGCTCTTATAGGAGGTTCAGGACCGGCACCAGAAGCAGCCTAGCGCCCTGGTTCTGGACAACAGTGACCTCGCATTGTGCAGTTTTCCGAATGGTTGAGGAAAGGGGGGGGGAGGAGCACCACTGAAGAGTGAGAAGTGGTGGGGTATGAGGACTGTGCTGCAGACCAATGCAAGAACAACAACAGCAGAATGGGCGGAGAAAATACGTGCGTCCCGGCCCCCCCCTCCCCCGGTGCCTCATTCCTCGCATCTCTGGCACTCGCAGTCGTCCGTGTGCCTGTACTCTATGATGTACTCTGGCAGCGCCTGCCCTTCACTGAACACCATGGCCTCCGGCAAGTCCACACAGCCCGACGGGGACGAGAAACGGGTCGCGGAAACCATCGAGTCAAAGCCGTCCGGCGGGCGCAGCGCATTCGTCAGGATGTTCCGCGCGACGAAAGCATCACCCAGGCAGACGCGCGACGCCACGATGCAGTAGGTGCCTTCGCTGTCGTCTGGGTTTGCGTAGAAGTCCGCTTTGGATGCATGCGGAGCAAAGTAGGTCGCATGCCCAAACAGGTGGCCCGTCGCTTCACCCCCGCGGCGGGGGTCGAACCCACCACGCGTGATCTCGTTGATGGAGTCAGCGTCAGACCCATGATACAACAAGAATTCGTTGAGGCATGGGGTGCCGGCATCCACCGATTGCAGCCGCACGGCGTCACGCGTGAAGTCCTCCGGGAGCGCGGCACAGCCATTGCGGCGCAAGCCCTCAATGCGCTCCCGCTTCACACAGTACATGTCCAGCAGGCCACGGCTCAGCAGCCGCCGCACCGACACGACCTCCAACTTCATCTTCGGCGCAAAATGAGTGCAGGGGGGACTGGGGCAGTCCGATATCAAATGCGCTCGGTGGCGGGTGATGGAGTCCAGAAAGAGGCGGCGCACGGCGGCACCGCGTGGGGACCCCTCGTCCAGAGCCACCAACCGCATGTTCGAGTAGCGGCTCAAAGTGGGCAGCGCAGAGAGAAGCTCGATGTCCGTATTGCTGGGGTGCGAGGCACTGCCGAGACGGGGGCGCTTCAGGGGACGCCCGGTCCGCACGAAGTCGATGTAGCACAACGACCCAAGGCCGTAGCTTGCGATCGTACGCGTGTCAACAAGCAACTGCGCGTCATAGTACAGCAATTGCTCCTCCACGGGTATGCCTTCGAGCCGGTGAATCTGATGGAAGAGGTAGGGGAGAGAGCGGGATACGCATCCAGTGAAGGTGAAGGCGAGACCCTTGCTGTTAGGCTGCAAAGAGGTCAGGCTCAGGTCAGCCAGCAGCCAGATTGTGTATCTGGCCCTTAGAGGGGGCCATGATGTCGGGTTTTGAATGAACCAGCTCGATCCTGACCTCATGTCCCACGGACTCCGTTCAACGTTGTGCAATGTGACGCAATCGCAATGTCCTCTGCCTTGCTGCTCTCGCAGCATAACTCAGGCCTGCACCGAATGCTGCCTCGAGGTCACCACTGTTACACGGCTATCGAATGTTTCATGGGCCGCCTGCATCAGCTCTTCCCCCTCCCAAGGCTGACGAGGGGGGGGGGGGGGGGTGATGAAAAACTAGGCCAGCCCAACAGAGTCACCGCCCCGCCCGCCAATTAATCCATATCAGAAAAAGAGATCAGGTCTTGCAGCCGATTCTCCGGGCACAAGTCTTTCCCCAACCCACCCCTCGTTGACACGTGGTCTTGTGCACTCATGCGGGGTGATTGCATTACCTGATGCACAGAACCATGATGAGCTGATGGTCGACGATATTCATGAGGCTGCCAAAGACAATGAGCACCCTGATGCATCAAGGTTTTCATTTGGTAGGGGCAGTAGCACTGATTATAATGAGTCCTTTGAGACTGGGGGGAGCAACTGCATCCACTGCCGTTGATGCTGCCCAAGCTACTCCTGCAATTTATCCTAGTCCTGGCGCTGCTGGTCCTGGCACTGCTCGTCCTGAGGCTGCTGGTTCTGTGACTGCTGCAGATGTTGATGTTGCTCCACCCATTGATCCTGATGCTGCTACTGCACCTGTTGCTGCTTGGCATGCTGAGGCTGAGAAAGAGAAAACGTAGCAATTTGAGCCGATGAAAAATGGCTTTGGGTTGGGTAACGGGGGCATGTTATTGTTTTAAAAGGACAGAAAAATGTCATGCGTGCGGCGTAAGAATAAAAGAAGGGGGGGTTTATTCATTTTGCACACGTTTGCCTACCCACCGCCAGCCCCTTGGGGACCTGTTGGAGGGTTGTCAACCGAAACTCTGGGAACAAATGGGCCGACCCCACAAGGTCGAGAGGAAAGGAGGGGGGGGGGGGGTCGAGGGGAGAGCGGGGGAAAAGCACTGCAAGGAGATGCAATGGGTGGCACATTCTTGCCACGCACCATCTGGCGTTACACCACCACACGCCCTGACTACAACGCTGCGTTCGTGCCAATGCACACCTTGAGTTCCGACAGCCGTCCGCACGCCCGTGTGTGCAGTTTGAGCAGAGGGATGACACGCAAAAGGCTGGGGAGCTCCGAGTGAGGCTGAGACAAAGGCTGTGGGGTCGGCAACAGCTCAGGGTGAGGATGGGGCGAGCAGAGAGGCTGGGAGAGCTGGAACCTCAGCCTTCAGCCATTGGAGTGTTCGAGACGAAGCAGTGGTCACGCATGTCACCCTAGCGCCTTTCTTTACTTGCAACAGGATGTGGATGTCTGGCTGTGCACCTTGGCTTGTGACAGCGTTGTCACTCGACACTACTGCCGTCTGCCCCGTTTCTACTGGCCGCTCAAAGTCAGCTGCAGACCCCACCAAGACACCGAACCCCAGCTGAAGGGCCAGCCCCAGATTACATATCTTTGCCGTGCCATCGCTTATCATGGCGCCGCGACCATAATCTGCATCGTTCGCCCCTGCCTTGATCCCAGCAGAGCTGAAAGTGTCAAACTCCCACCGTGGCTTGCTCCCCACGAACACGTTCTGCAGGTCCACCGGGACTCCCAGCGACTTGTGGATCCTGTCCTTGACAGCCATGAGGGTATTCCCGGGCTCGGCTTCGATTGTGCCGAGCGCAACACATGCACGCCCCACAAAGACCTTGACGGGGAGGACGTACGTGCTTTGCACCAGACGGACGTACCCGCAGGCCGTGGAACCGATGCCATAACTCCGGAGCGTGCGGCCGTCGCCCAGCTCCTTATCCACCAGAAACAGGTGTTGGTCTTCCACTGGGAGCTCCTCGGAGTCACGGAGCCGCTTTTTCAAGCCAAGGACGGTGTCTGTGCCGTACGCCTGCACTGTCAACATCTTCTGAGACGATTCATCGCAGATGCCCAACGACAAACAATGCCGCAAGTCACGCAGCCGGATCCGGCCAGTTGTGACGCCAGAATCGAAACCATCCCCAACCTTGCTCAGCGAGGAAAGCGTTTTGCCCGCCAACGTAAGCCACTGGCTCTCCACCGGGATGTCTGCACACTGCCGGATCTTGGCCTTCAAGCACAGCACGGTATCAGATGCGTAGGCGAGGAGGTGGATGCACTTCTGTGTTGCCTCATGGAAGATCTCAAGCCCAAGCCTCTTGTCACGGAGCCGAAAGCCCTGTTCCCAAGACGCGCCGAAGCTCTTGATAGGGGCGGTGTTCGATAGCTCTGGGTCGCACGGCCGATGGAGGAACTCCAACTGCTGGTCCTTCTCCCGCATTCCCTGGATCATGCGCCGACGGATCATACGTTTCAGCACCCACACAGTGAAGGTCGGGTCCCTCAGTCTGTCAAGGGCTACCGTCAGTGTGATCGTGCTGCGGGTTGACTCATCGAACACGTTGACGAGCTGACAGTCACGTGGCGCGGCGACCATCAGCTGCAATGTGGAGTTCTCGACCACCCCGTGACCGTCCAAGGCGGAGTCGTCTTTCAGGGACCTCCCTTGGAACACCAAGCGCTGATACTTCGTGGGGATTGCCAACTTGTCCTGTAGCTGGCTTTTGACAGCGGACACTGGGCTGCTCGGGTTTGCGTTGATGGCGACAATCGTACCCTGTACCGTCGTCCAGTCCCTCACGAAGATCTGGATTGGTGGCATGACTTCCTGTGAGAGAGAGAGTACGAGAGGGGCTGGGTATGGCCGTAGCATCTGCTTAAGGAAAAGAAACGCAGGCTGGCGTCCACCATGGGAGCCTTCGCACTTCGCACTTTGGAGCTTGGCACAACCAAAAAAGGCAGTGCCCGGCGGGAGGCACTGTGGTGGGTCGGGGGCCCTCAGGGGTGCATGTGCTCAACTCGGCGCCATTTTCGCACAGTGTTTACATACGGCGTGCAGAGGTGCATCGCCTTGCTGTGCGTGCACGCAAATGGACACCGATTATTAGGGTTGGCCCAGGCCAGGGCCGTTCTTACGGCGAACAGGAAAATAAACTGCTAGAAATCCGTGCACCCGGACCGGACCACTGTGCTGGCCAATCAACAACTGACAATGGCTGCCAGAAAAGAACCCTGACCCTGAAATATCCACAAGAAATTGGTGTCAACCACTACAAGTAGCGCAAGCAACCCCCCTGGGGGAGTACCGCCCAGGGCAAGTAGGACACAGCAACACAAGCCTCGAGGCACTGCATGCACAAGATTGCAGTTGGGGCAACGTGAATGGCGTGTTCGAAGATAGCAGCGATGCACCCTTTGCGGCCTCATATCAAAGGCCTTTGGCCATCATGGAACTCAGGTGATAAAAGAACACAGCAGGGATTTTTTTTTTTACTTTGCAGTATCCAAAACCTGCCGAGTGCGAAGGTGCAAAACCTTGGGCTGCGATGTCCGATACATTGCACAAGACCAGACTCATATACCATCCCTAAGGCAAGCTGACCCCTCACAGACACGGGGTACACTGGCTGTTCGGTAGACACCACCCAGGATGCTGCTTGGCGTTCAGCCACGCCTCTACGTAGAGAGGGAACACCAAGGATATGCAGAAACAACTCAACTCAATGGCAAAAGTGCGTGTTTTCTGGGTGTATCATGATATTGAGGTCAAGTGGTTTTGTATCATCGTGAGCTTATGTTCTAGAGGTCTGTGCCCATCTATCCAGGTTACTTGAGTGCGTTTTCGCACAGTGTGCACAGCACCAATCATTACGGAGGTCATTCCGGGAACACCCTTGAAAACCACCCACCTACAGAAGTGTGCAGGATTAATTCAAATCTGTGAAAAACCGGGTGTTGGGTGTTGCGGCTTTTCCTTGTCCCAAAAATTCAGACGGGCTGTCCAAGTTTTTTTTTTGATACACCTCACGCTGCCGCTCTCCACACGTACAACGGCGGCTGGTCGGAATGTGAAAAACGTGCCTTTGCTTGGGGAAGAAACAGCCGACTTTTCGCACAGCGCACCCACAGCGCACGATGCGCCCCCTTTACATGTGCATTAGGGGCAGTGGGTCAGGCTTGAACCCGGTGGGTGCCAAATGGCAGTGGCTTATCTCGGAGCCGTCCTACATGTGCCCTTTGCCCCAGCATGTCTCATGGAGGTGGTGGACGCTGCCACGTATGACGTAGGTGGGACTTCCAGTGGTTGGTCACATCCCACTCGCCAATAAACGCAACTGCGCCTTGTACCCCGCTTGACGTGGGGGACGGCCCAGTCTTCCCCACCCGAGCAGCAACTGTTGTCTTGTGTCACAGCAGACCTGCCCAGATGGAGGTGTTCACCAGGCCAATGGCTCGCTCGGTAATTCGGCCACGCTCTCCTCATATCCGGGCAGCTGGTGGGCCATGACGTCAAAATTTTGAAACAACCAGCATGATCCTGACCTCATGCCAGAGTCAGTTCAATCCATTGCAATGCTCCACAATCATAATTGTTTTGCCATGCTGCTCTGGCAGCGCAAACCAGATCTGCCTTTATTGACCACAACACGAACACCACAAACTACGAGCCACTACAGGGCTGGAACCGGCCCCCCTACATCGCCAGTGGCGGAGGAGAGGCATATTCTATGGGGGGTACCACACAATCGTCTACGAAGGTGAATTGTAGCGTCTGGTGTGCAGCCACCACGCACTGGGCAAGTTTTTCCACAAAAAAATGTTTTCTGTGAATATCAATTAGACTGGCTATGTAGTTTTTTCACGATTGCTGGTGGTTCTTTCTCTGCCAGCTCCACTGCACATGAAGCAAAAAAATCAATACTGCAGAATTGCTTGCTGTAGTTAGGCTTTGAAGTTACGTTCTGGTTCTCCATATTTTGCGACCTGTGTAGATTCCAAATACATCCTTTTGGGGGTCAAAAGGAGCTGGGTTGCAGTGGAAAGCAAGAGGGTAGGTTGGTTTGCTAGGTCCACTTTCTAATGTCCCCCTGTGGAAGGAATTGCTTGACTTTCTGGGTTCCACATTCCAAGACATCAAATGGGCTAAACCCCTTCCCGTGTTCATTTGGAGGGCAATGAGGTAGTACTCCCACCGCGCATGCACCATGCGGAGACTGCGTAGAGTGTTGGAACAAACTATGGGGCAATGTTCACTCTGTGTTGGAATCCTTGTACTACGCACACTGCACACTACCCCCCCCACCTTTGTAATAGCCACGCCAAAGTACGGAATTAATACGGTCGCTACGCCTACTGTAGCTATTACAAGGGCGTGGCTTGCGCACGACACATACAACTACCGACGTACACGTGAGAGAATGCATGGTATGAGTGCACCTCCGGCTCCGGGGATGGGGACGGTGATCGGATGAAGAACTCGATTTTTGAAAGGGGGGCACAGGGGTGTGTGACCACCTGCCCACCCTTCATGTACTCCAACACCGCAAACAGGTGCCCCTTCTCTGATGGCCCCTTCTTTGTGGCATCCACACGCTCACCGGTGGAACGTGTGAAAATCACTGGACGCCCAGGTTGAAAAAGAGAAGATTGCATGGTGAGCTGGTGCAAGAAAGGGGGATGTAGTACACAAATATCCCCCAAATCAGAGCTATGTGGGTTGAAGTGGGCAAACACTCACAACAAATGTGTCCATGACCCTATGTAGCTGGCAAATTTGTCACCAAACCCATGTGTTATGCGGCTGCACTACATTTGTACCGAATTAAAATTAGGTACCAAATTAATACGGTCCCTACGCCTACTGTAGCTATTACAAGGGCGTAGCTATTACAAAGGCCATGAGGCAACGGATACTGGGCTCGCATACGCCCCCGTGTCACAGGCGCATGGTCATCACCACATAGTTCAGTGTTTTTCCTCGCTGCACTGCAGCGCAGACCAGTTCTGAACCACTCCAGGTGGCGGCTAATTGTGTTTTGGCCTTGGCCATCTGTACATTGAGGTCAGCTCGCACCCACCACCCTCCCATAGTGCCGGTTAGTCTCTAACCCTTGCTCTGCGGGTCTTGCTCTTGCTGCCCCTGTCTTACTCTTGCTCTTTGGCACGTGAAGACGTGTCATATCCGAGCTCCGGGGGCGCAAAGGCGTCCCAATGTTTCACCATCAGACTGTTCAGCATAACGCTTCAACAGGGACTTTGCTGTACTGTTGCGCTTACCTGTTCAGTACCACTCCAGGCGGTTTGTGTGTGTGCGCTGGCCGCCCACATATCCAGGTCAGCTCGCACCCACCACCCTCCCGCGGGCCTTGCCCCTGTCGTGCTCAGACTTTCTGGCACGTAATGACGTGTCATGTCTGTGCTCTGGGGGCGCAAAGGCGTCCTGATGTTGCACCATGGAGCTTGTCAGCTCTATGCTTCAATGGCTGCCAACACACCCAGGTCAGCTCGAACCCACCACCCTCCCACAGTGCCGGTTAGTTCCCGACTCTCGCTCTGCGGGTCTCTCTCCCCCTCTCTCCCTCTCTCCTTCCCTGTCTCTCTCTCTCTCCTTCTCTCTGGCCCTCCTCCCACTGTGTCCCACTCTCTCTCTCTCTCTCTCGCATAAAGGGGTTATTATAAAGGGGTTAGCTATTACAAAGGGGGGGGGGGTACTTTTAGACTGTAATCCCCTGGAAAAGCCCCGAGGCGAACCCCTTCCAAATGGCCACCCCAACAAATCCACCTCTGCACGGCTCCTCCCTTGCCATAAGACGACATGCAACCGTAAAATTTTTGCCTGCTGGAGGCGTTCAGGCTGGTTGCTGTTACTTTCTAGAGGTTTTTGGATGCTGGTTGGTTGGTTGTTAACTTTTGGTGGCTTCTAGATGTTCACTGCTATTTCCTGGTGGCTTCTGCATGGTTGCCATGGGCGCAAGCAGGTCTCAAAGCGCTCTACACATGCATGGCCCGGTATGCATATCTCTCTGGGACGTTACGTTTCATGCCAACACGGAGCGTTTTCGGGGGTCGGTGCCTTTGTTGCCTCATTTGTGCCCGCTGAGTGTCCTGGAGGTAGGGGTATGTGGGGTATATTCGGAAAGCCCTTGAAAAGGGCTATTTGGAACACCCTGGGTCTGCATGCTGTACTGACGAGATGTTAGAGATTTTCGTCCGTTTCAGTTCATGCACGAGCTGCTTGCTGCCTCCTTTTGTCAATAGGCAGCTACCATGTCTGCATACAAATTCACACAACGTGCTGTTGCCTCCCCCAATGCACCACAGAAACCTTTGGTGCGCAAAAGGGCCCGCTCCGGGGGTGCAAACTGGGTGCAGGTGACCCGGCACCCTGCGCCGCAGGCCAAAAAGCCTCGCACGGGCGGTTCACAGCAACCTGCATGCACCCACGAGGAGCACGACATTCTGACGACCACTGAGGCCGCTGCTTTTGCAACCCAGTTTTGGGACCGTAAAGTGCACCCCACCAAGGCCTCACAACAGGAAATGGGGTCCCAGCCCTGCCTGAAAAAGACAGCGCAAATGACGATTCGGAATAAGCAAGTGTGAAACATTCAGTGCATGTTTGCGTGCCGACTTTGCAGCAACCTGGGGTCGAAAATCGTGCAAACACCGAAAAGTTTGGCCTCGATGCTCAAAAATATCGTCAGCTACCCCCCCCCTAACCCATGCATTTCTGAAATGGCCTTTTCTCACAGATTTCAAAAAGTATACACATACCCCCCCCTACGGAATGAAATTTTGGTGCTCTGGACGAAAAATGGAGAAAACCCTGAAAATACACGAATTTGCTCCGCGTTGGCATATTCTGAATGTCCCCGAGAGATATGCAGCAATGTTCGGCAGTTCCAAGAGATCATTGATATGATACAAATGTGCTACCATACAAATCACTGCGCCTATTGGCCTTGTTTTGTCAACACAAGAGTGTTTATATGCTACAAGACAGAGAAAGGCACCCTAACGCTACTGTCTTTCATCCGTGTCACCTTGCGTGTGCTGGCACTCCTTGGCCAAGTAACCTGGACTGGGACCGTATTTTTTAGGGGAGGGTAGTGGGGTGGGGATGCCACGTCGGGCACCTGGGCGACCTACACGCCGCTGAGTGGCATTGATGATTGTGAGGGGGCCGGGGGCCCAGCCTCTAATGTTAAGAGATGAGACCAAGACAATTCATTCCTAGGCTCTGAGGGCATATGTGCAATTTTTTGGGCCATGTACCGCAATGGCTGTGCAGCCGGCTGCTGCCCTGAAGACGGCAGTTCGTTTCCTCTTCGGCAGGCAAGCCGAAGAGGAGTACAAGGAGGAGATGCGCCACCAGGCGGCCGACGGTACCAGTGACGGAGCGCGCTGCTGCAAGTGTGCTGTGCTTGGTGCCTTGCTTTTATTTTTCCGTGTGGACATACTTGACACAAACGGACACAGTGACATACCGAATAAAAAACTATGAGGACGAGACACACCACCCATCCACCGGCGGTACCGATGGTGGAGCGGGCTGCTGAAGGGGGCGGTGGCGGGGACCTCGCCGACGGGCCCCTGGACGGACAGACGAACCGGGGATCGAACCCCCGACCACGACGAGCGCCAGCCAAGGCGCATACCACTAGACCGTCCATGCCTCTTACCCATATTGGCGCTCGTGCAGTTTATACCTTGACATGACGACACCCTTGGGGGTGGGGTAGCGCTCTCTAATCCGAGTCTGTTACCGGTGTGTGGCAGCCGGAGGAGAAGGAGATCCTTGGGCTGTTCAGATAGGACCTTACGTCTGTGCTGGGCGTGTTAAGCCCTCGGCGTTGCCGTGGCCGGATAGGAGTTTCCAATTCCACCAAGCCTAGATTTTCCCATGTGTTTTGTGGGTCATCCATGATGTCAGAGTCATGTAGGCTTGCAGTGGATGCAGTGTCAGAAGAATTAATGCTGATAGTGTTATTGGAGTCACCGTGACTAAGAGTTCCGGATGAACCCTTGGTCGAACCGCAATCCGAACCCACCTGCCCTGCAGAAGAAGGGGTGTCTGAATTCAGACTGACGGTACAAGACGATAAGTGTTCCTCTGAGCTGGTCATTGAGTGTCTGGACTTTGAGAAATCGAGTCTCCGGGAGATCCCAAGCATCTCAATGTCCTTAGGCTCATGTGCGTGCATTCTGCACTGAGAGGGGGTGTCTCCGGAGGGGGTGATGACATCGTGAAGCTCCAGTGAACGAGGGACCGCAGGTGCCCGTCTCGGGGTGGGGGTGGCAGGAAGCTCTAAACTGACTATTGGCCTATCAGGCAATGACAAAACATGATAAAGGGGGGAGCTTACCCTGCCCTCCTCCGCCAAGACGTCTGCTCTTTCATTACCTGGGATGTCGGTGTGACTGGGCACCGGAATCCATTTCACTGTGGCTGATACTTTATCTACAAGGTCAAGAGCTCTTATCCAAAGATCGACATTGCAGACAGGGCCACATTGGCCCACCCAACCTGCTGTGCGCCACCTGAAGGCTGAACCTCTTAGGCCATCATAGGCGTACTGAGAGTCCATGAGCACGGCCAGACGTACCTGTTGCTGAAGGAAATGTTCCAATACAGTGATTACAGCCAACAGCTCTGCCGTGTTGTTGGTCTGTCCTGAATTAGGGGGCAGAAACCCCTTGGCCTCCCATATCCCCATAACCACACACCCGTAACCTGCTGCCCACCCTACCCACCCTAGCATCTACCCACCCTACCTCGGGTTGCTGTTTTGCTTGCCATGGTTGCCATGGGCAGGGTCAGTGAGCAGGCGCCTGGGGTGAGACACTCGCTCACCTTTGGCGTCATACTCCATGCTCATGTACTGCCCATATGTGGACGGGGAGATGACGGTGGCCGGCACCGTGACAGTGATGCCCGCAGGAAGCCATGAAATAGAGATAGTTGATACTGTAGGGGACACTGCGCAGAATGAGCAGTGCTCATATGCGCAGAATGTGCAGTGCTCATATCGTTCACAGCCGTGAAACACATGCAATGCAAATGGGGTGTGTAGGTCTGTGGGATAATCCCAAGACACGCACTGCGCGCACCGCATATGGTACTCCCTCATTGAACAAGCCAACACTTTGACCAATGAGGGGCACCTAAAGAATCCACTATCGCCTGCAGCATACACCCAAGGGGAAACCTTCAGGTATTGGTCACACGCCAGCACAGCATGTGAAACGCCTCAAAACGGAGTGGGGGGCGTTTTCGCACAGCGCGGGCACAGCGCCGATTATTCCGTTGTTTATCCCGGGAACACCCCTGAAAACCACCCACCTACAGAAGCGTGCATGATCCATTCAAAACAGCATCGGGCGTGCAAAATTCAGGACCCTGGGACCCGTGGCAAGCATCAGACTAAAACAAAAATCCCTGGTGTACCAGCAGGGGCTGTAGGGTGCAGAATTCAGGACCCTGGGACCCGTGGCTACCGGTGGTGAAAAACAGCTGACTTTTCGCACAGCGCACGGTGCACTGGGAATGTGTCTCTCCGGCTAGACCAGTGGTGCTCAATTTTGATTTCTATGAGCACAGTGGGGAGACTCAGCCAGACAGGCTGAATGGTTCCCCTCATGCTCCAAGTTTTGAAGAAGACGAGATCTCGCCAGCTCTTTGGGCCTTACGTGGATGCCGGACAGCCCATTATCCAAAGTCTTAGCCCACAGTCAGGACTTATGTTTTTCTGAAGTGAGTCAGACCTCCACGCTCTCTCTGCGCTCTACAACCTCTTCTTGGTCTCAACCAGTGGTCGATGAGTAACAAACAAGGCCGCAAGCAGGTCACGGGGCGCCACACATGCACGTCCAGGTATGCATATGCAGCAATGTTCGGCAGTATTCATTGATCGCCGTAACTCCCAGGGGCTTGCCGCCCATCGCGGTATGTACAGTGTCGCTCTGCAAAGGACAAATTCGCTGCTGTTTGCCAAACAGCCAGCAGACACTAGACAGCCTGTGTCTACATGAGACTATACAGCAAGGCGCATGTGGCAATGAAGCACGCCCACACCTCATCTTGCTGGTACCGGTCTGAAGGGAGAAGTTTGTGGGGTTAGATGCTAAGTCAAGCCATGAACTGCATGGAGAGATTCTGAGACCACCACGGCAGATCCTTTTGCTTCCTTGAAAGATGTGGAGGAGGAAAAGTGAAGCCCAACGTGGCTGAGAAGAGGTATTGGGGCCTGGCCCGTGTTTTCTGGCATCAAAAAACACGATCCCCCAGGGGCTGGGCTGAACATGGGCTTGTGCAGGACGCAGGGGGCGGGGGGCTTATTCTGCAGCAGTACCCCTCATCGAGACGTCGGGGGGGGGGGGGGGGACTCTTCAAAAGTGGGCCCCGGCACACAATGCGCAATTCAAACAAGGGCTGTCTGTGAAGAAGCTCAAAGTGTGCCCGAAAGCGCAGAGCTGGCAAAGAGGTTAGTTGGAAACGGTTGGCTGGGCAGACAAATTGTGGACTGCGCAGACAGACAGCCAGTTCGTTTGGATGATTGGGCCAAACAATAATCGATGTCGATATGACCGCAGGTTCAATGGATATCAATGTAGTAAGACACCAACAAACCTGCCAACGGTTGCACTTCCCCTTGTAATGCCAGAGCAAGTGCAGGAACAACAAGCCATGGCCACTCCAATCCACCATCAAACGGCGCTAGTGAAGGGCATTTGCACCACAAGCCAGCCAAGCGCGTGTAACCCCCTTCGCCTTGCACAAGCAAAGATGGGGATCCCATCCTGAGACAAAGCGGCGCATGCCAAGCGTTCTTAGAGGGTATGGGGCCCGAACAGCAACGTTCTGAGCAAAAACAAGCCTGAGAGGCATGACACGGCCCTCATTTCAACTGTGACCAGCTTGAAAACCTGTCACCTTGGCTTCTTGAGCACCAACATTGCATGTCGGGCTTACCCCAGGATTGCACCAAAGTTTCTCTCTTGACCCTGCTTGAAAAAGAGCTGCGGTGCTCGGGATCCAAGGCCCCGAATTCGAACCCGACGTGTCAACTCCTCCACAGCCGTATGCTTTGTGCAGCACCCGTTGTTGGAAGCCTGCCTACCTTCTCTGCCCCCCCCCCCCCCCGTTCCGGGGGTTGTGCGCAACAGCGTCTCTGCGGAGTAGGGCCAACTGGGCCTTATGTGTGCTCCTGAAGCAGATGGTAAAGGCTCGCTCCCGTTCTGTTGATCCGTTGTTACATTCAAGCACGCTCAAGTACACTCAAGTACCCCCACACCCCGCTGCGCAAACCATGGTAAAATTAAAAAAAAAATGCGGAAACAACACCTCGCATTGTTTGGACAAAGGCGTGGTCTACGCTCGCCCCAGAAGAAAGAAGCAGTGACAGGAGCTGGGACATCATTGCCGTCCAGACATTCATGTTTGTGGAGGCCCATGCAATGTTGCTTCCTGAAATAGGGATGTACAGTTCGCAATCTGTTGACAAGGCCCACAGTTGGGGCGACCACCACACCTTCCGCTTCCCTCGCCTGTGGAACGAGTGGAATACAAAGACATCCCTGGTTGTATCCAATACATGGTGCGCCTGCAGTTATACAAACAAACATTGGTGAGTTTTCTTTTTTGTTGCGTGTTTTTGACACCTTGCGCTGGGAATTAATCATTTTCGCAAAGAATCAATATTTGTACTGTGCTATGTCAACTCTGCCCCAAAAGCCCCCCCCCCCCAAGGGGATGTTGGGGCTCCTCAGGCTTATGGCCCATGCAGATCACACGCAGGTACAAAAATGAGTGCCAATTCATCCCCAGGTAAGTGTGGTGGGGGCCAGCAGGGGGCTCTACCGCAGGCCCCACCTGTGCTGTGTTCCGGCACTCCGCGCCTCACGTGCCCAACGGTCAGGGCTGGGGCTCATCTGGCGCCCCCGACTGGAATACGCCACAGCGCTTCGCGCCTCACGTGCAACTCTTAACTTATTCCTCTCAAGAATGGGTGGAAATTCATTCATGGATGGGGTACGGTGTGTGTGTGGGGGGGGGGGGGGGGGGGTGCAGTGCAACTGTTGGCCCTGACCCTCATGCTTTTATGATGCTTCGCGTCTCACATGTATCCCAAACCCTATTCCTTTGAATGATGCGTGCAAATTCATGCCTATGTATGGGAGGGTGGGGGAGGGGGGCCCAACCCCAATGGTTCACGCATTCTAATCCCAATTGTACTACTCGTGCTTCACGCAACAACATCCGGTAGCGACACCCTCTCACCCTCTCCTTCTAGAACGTGAAAATGCATCCTCAAGTGGCCGCAGGACTGTCCCCCAAGGGGGATGGGCGTTTGGCTGGGGGGTTTTGGATCTCATTGGAGGGGAGGCGAGAGGGGCTTGGGAGGCAGGGGGGGCGGGGATGAACTGGAGTCGAGTGGATTGGAATTTTGGAGGGATGAGGGAGGGGTTGCACTGGATTGGATTGGAAACAGGTACATTGGATTCCATCAGAGAGGGACGGAGGGGGGAAGAGAGGGAGGGCCTCAAATGGCCAGGTTGCATTGTCCGCATTAGGCTCTGGCTGCGCCTGCCCCACAGCTTTCAAGAGTGGGGGGGGGGGGGATAGACTGGGTTGGCTTCAATTGGCTTTCATTGGCATGGAGGGAGTGAGGGACAGAGGGAGGGAAGGGTCTACATGGATCTCATTGGAGGGACGCAGGGAGGGTGGGAGGGAAGGAGGGATCGTTCCCTCCATAGTTTTACCTCCATCTCCCCTACGACTGTCCCAACCGGCTGCCACACTTTCGCCACACTTTCGCCACACTTTCTCCCAGGGGAAGCCTCGCTGGGAGCTCGATTGGCATGGCCAGCGGTGGGTACCGAAGCGCTGGATAATATTTAAGGATATCCTCATCGCACTCCTCACTGATGCCCTTTCACTCACCGGAGTTGAACCCAGATCGTTTCCGTCGTAAAACAAAAAAACGAGGCCTGTGTGGTAGTTGGCTCAAACTTGGCCCGAAACAGAATAGACATCGGCAGACAGTCGGTTGGCTGGGGGAAAGTCGGTTGGCCGGCCAAAAAGTTTGTTTGGTACATGAGCAAGAACATGTGAGGTCAGGGTGCCTTGTTTCAACTGTTTCCACGTCAACAGGATCGAGTAAAACCGCTGCAACATTGCGGTAGGGATGTCCGGAGGTGGGGCATCAAGTGATTCACATCGAATCACCCAGCAGGCATAGATCGCTGTCCACGCTAGCCACACTTGCACGGTGGTTATTGACAGGAGGCGGTGATCAGTACACAGCAATGGAAGAGAGAAAGAGAGCTATTCGCAAGGAAACAAGAGTACACAAGCCAAGTGGCGTCATGGTCTCGGTGCCCCAGAAATTAGCAACAAGACATGTCGCATGAAGAGGGACATAAAAAACCACCCCTGTGTGTGTGTGTGTGTGTGTGTGTGTGTGATCTGTACTTTTAGAGGTGGATCCTTGTGCAGCGTTGGGCTGGACGCCTCATTTGGCTCGGGTCTGCTGAGGCCTCTTTGTGACGTTGTTTCCCTCCCTTCTGCGGAATCAGAACCTCTGTATTTTGCTGGCTAGGTATCCAGAGTGTTTGCTCTCCCGTGCCTCGTCACGAAAAGCGGGCGTGCGACATCCTCGGCCACGGTCTCCTCCAGCCCCCGTGGAACTGGGGCTGGTGGGGACGGAGGGGGGGGTGTTTTCGGCCTCCTGCGTTTGGGGGCTAGAGGGGTGGGGGGTTGGTGTGGGGACCTCAGCAGACCCGTAGAGATACGTGCAGGCCGTTGCAGGCATGGTCGTTTGTTGGGCATTTGTGACTGTGTAGTAAGTGGGCGCTTCCGGCGCATAGGCACTGGGGTGCACACTTTATGGTGTCCCCGCTGACAGCAGTGGCGCACTCCCCTTTGCTTGAGTGTACACCTCGGGCATGGTGGCAGGCCATGCAGTGGGCATAGCTGCAGTTGCGGCCTGCGTGCTATATGGTCATCAGCGTGATGTCCCAGTGCACAGCATGCTTCAGCTGTGCGCCGAAGTCTTTTGCAGGTCGTGCACGCGGTAGCAGAGTGCTGGGCGCACTTAGACGGATCAGCCGGCGGCGCCGGTTGTGGCGCCCTGTGTGTGTTTGCGCGCCTGCGTGTCCCGGTGTAGGGGCGCTGTGGGAGCTTCCCATCCCCTATCACAGGGAAAAAATCAGCTGCAAAGGAGGAGCAGCCCCCCCCCCCCCCGTTTGGCAAAGGTGGTCTGTTCCGAGGACGGAGCCAGTCCCAACTGCAGATTCCCCTGGAGTGCACGCTGCAGTCGATGCTCCTCCACTTCCTGCGCAGTTCTGCGTGGCCTATGTGTGTACGGACGCAGTTCGTGTATTCTGTTGAGACCAACCTTGGTGGCCCACGTGCGCTCACAGTATGCCGCTAACTGCTGAATGTGTGTGCTCATGGCACTGCGGCAAGTAAAATAGGGGCGGCTGTTCGGGCCGCAAAGTGCTGGCCCCCCCAGTGTGTGTGTGTGTGTGTGTGAGACTCCGGCTGGAGACACCATATCACAGAGGAAGGCCTGCATGGGCCCATGGGGTTAGCGTGCTCTGTGGAGGGCACCGATATCTTTTCTGCCAGTGAGACACAGTCGCAGCGGCTGAAAGGGCGCCCCCCTGCATCTGCCCCCTCGCCTTGGCCAGAGCCTGTGTGGGGGAGACGTTCGGGGACGCGCCACAGTGCAGACTGTTGGCCGCCTACTGCCTGCCCTGCCCTGCCCTGCCCTGCCCTGCCCTGCCCTGACCTGACCTGAATGCGAGCGTTGCTGTGATCGAGGCAGAGGGAAACCCCCGGGGCAAGCAGGCTGAAGGGGGGGGGGGGGTCTGAGGTTCAATGCTTTGTGTACCAAAAATGGCACGCAAACCTTTTCAGTTTACGAATTCTAATTTTTCCCCTGAGGAATTTTTTGACAGGGGCCCAAGGAGGGCCTCCAAAGGTCAGGTGTCGACGCGCCACTGTGCTCCAGCCACGCCTGCCTTCACACGGCCTTCATTGCCTTCTCAGTTCCATTCATGTGCGACCAGCCCAACAACAACAACAACAACAACAACAACAACAACAACAACAACAACAACAACAACAACAACAACAACAACAACAACAACAACAACAACAACAACAACAACAACAACAACAACACCGCCACCACCACCACCACCATCATTGAATGCCCCATAGGCCCATTGTGCTGCTACCTATCGTCCGTTGGCTTGGGCTAGAAGTGTGGGCATCTTGGTTCTGGGCTGTATCGCCGGGTCACGTTGCACTGAGTTTGGGTCGTGGCGGGTCGTGCTGAGGAGGAGGAGGGGGGGGGGGGGGTCCTCCTTACCTTTTTCCGATTCAAGCACAGGCCTGCGACCCAGCCTTTGCCATTACGTCCCGTCCCGACCTCTGGGCCCAATATTCCAAGAAGGAGCGGGTCCACTTGGCTGAGAGGACGGGGAGCGGACCGCATACGCATGGGAGCCCGCCGGGCGCATGGGGGGCATGTGCGGCTGCGGCACCTGCGAGGGGGCGGGGATGGGCGGCTGCCCCGCGGCGCAAAAAGGGGAGCCGGGCCCGGAGGCGCCGGACATGGGGGACGACATGGAGCGGGAG
Source organism: Eutreptiella sp. 'Long Island Sound 2002' (assembly GCA_964036045.1). Lineage (NCBI taxonomy): Eukaryota > Euglenozoa > Euglenophyceae > Eutreptiales > Eutreptiaceae > Eutreptiella > Eutreptiella sp. 'Long Island Sound 2002'. The sequence goes on from OZ038390.1 coordinate 16,466,981, forward strand.
AGGAGCGACGAATGCGAGGTCTCGAGCGCCGTCAAATGAGAGATCAGTGGCTGCGGGTCCAGAGGCCTCTGCCAGGGCTTCGGGTGATAGCCCGGGAGCGTGGGGAGGGCCAGGGAGCCCCCGATGTTCGACGGGCTCAGGGGCCCGGTGGCGCCGGGGAGCGGCATCGGCCCCGAGGGGACGAACGAATCCGGGACGGCGTAGCGCTCTGGCCCCCCCTGGCCCAGCACGAGGTCGGCGTCTCTCGTCGGTTGATCGCGATGCCAGTCCTCGGTCAGCGTGTAGATGATGCGCGCTCTCGACAATAGTCGGGGATTCAGAGGACAAGGGGTCCCGACGGACGGCCTCCGGGCGTCGGCCGAAGGACCGTTGACCACGGCGGCATCGGCAGCACGGCCACTGTCGGGGGCGTCAGCGACACTGGCCCGCGGCTTCGTCTTGGCGGCCTCCTCCAACGCGGCCGCAAACTCCTCCACAGGCAACAGGTGCCCGGTCGACGGGGCCGTGACGGTCACCAACGCGCCGATGCTTCTCCTGCGGCCAGTGGCCACCGTGGGCGCCAGCGAGGCGGTGCTTGTCGCGCAGTTCGCCGTGCTGCTCGTCGCCGCACTACTTCCCGCGGTGCTGGTGCTGGTCGCTTTGCTGTCCACCGGGGGCCCGGAGCTGGTGTCCACTTCAAAGGGGAGCAGGTCAACGCACGACTCGGTGCCGCTCTGGCGCCCCGGACTGCGGAGCTGGTAGGCGTTTTGGGGGGATATCGGGGCCTTGGGGGTCGGTTGTGAGGCCAGGCTCTTGGGCGAGGCGTGCGGGGACTGCGGTTTGACCACCGACCGCTGCTCCTGCTCCTCCCGCCTCTTGCGGCAGGAGCAGCACATGAGCTGCACCCCGGCCACCGCCAAGAGCACGCACACCCCCAGCGAAATCCCCAGCACCGCCAGCCCGATCGACTCCTGCGGGTACCGCACGGCGAAGTCGGAGAGCTGCGTCGCGCGGCACACGGCCACGCCCGCCAACGGCACGACGACCCCGGCCCCGCCGGTCCGCCACTCCTCGGAATCCCGGGCCCAGAACACGCACTCGGCGGTGCGCGGCGGCGGCTCGGCCAGGGGGATGGGGACGCGGATGGGGTCCGCGAGGCCACTGACGTTGTACCGCTGGGCGAAGGAGGAGCCGTTGCGGAACGTGAGGCTCAGGACGGAGGAGTTGAGCCGGGGGCCGGGGTGGGGGTTCGTGGTCCGGAGAACTTCGTGGAGGATGACGGGCTCTGGGGGCAGCTGCAGGGCCACTTCCGCGGGCAACGTGGCCGTGGGGAACGCGTACCGGTCGCGACGGGCGTCCGCGGTGCGGTTCTGGCTCCTGGTCACCAGGTCCATCGGCCGGCCGTAGGCCATGCGGATGCGCACGGCGCAGTCGTCGCCGATGCTGAGGCTCGGGTAGCGCAGGCGGCCGACGTGCTCCGCCATCCGCTCCAGCACCTCCTCTTCGTCCGCCAAATCCAGCTGCAACGCCGCCGCGCGCGCCATCGTGGCGCCCACGGCACACAGGATGGCGTGCGCGACGCCCAGGTCTGCAGGCGGCAGCTGTCGGATCCAGTTCTGGAGAATGCCCTGCACCACCCCAAGCTCAGCCGTGCCCAGTCTCGGCGCCAGCAACTGGAGGTTGAGGGCCCCGTGCACGAGCTCGCGGGCCCCGCTGAACTGCACGCCGCCGATGAACCGCAGACTTGAGAGCAGGTACTGCAGAGGCCACTGCTGCACGAACGTCATGAGGTGCAACGCCCACTCCACTGCCTCGTGGCGGCCGTCGCTGGCCATGAGGCCCTGGTAGTTGATGATGTCCTGGTCGTTCCACGACGCGAGGGGCTGCGACACCACCACCGCGTCGCTCAGCAGCCGCACGGTGGCGTTGCAGCCGTCTCGCACGTACACGCCCACGTGCAGGGGCACGCTCTCCTGCCCGGGGCTCGTCCGCGGCGCCAGCGGCGTCGTGATGGCCACCTGCCGCGTCGCGTGCGGGAGCTCCTGCCACAGCGAGGGCCACACTGCGAGCGCCTCCCGGCCCTTGGGGGCAGAAGGGGGCGTGGCCCCTGCGACGGTGGCGGCGGAGAAGGCCGAGGCCAAGTGCTGCGTCAAGGGGTACTCGAAGTCCTGATTGTCGGTGGTGAGGAATAAGTAGTACTGCAGCGGCCGCTGCTCCGGCAGGTCCTCCCACACGTCGTTGCCCCCGAGGCGGATGTGCAGCTCCGTGCGCTCCGGCTCGCAGTACGCGTGGCTGGGGCGCATGTGCAGCGCGTGGCTGGACGTGAGCCCCGCCCTCAGTCGCGGGGGCGCGTTCACCCGCACCGTCACGGCGTCCGTCAGGGGGCTGTAGCCCTGGGCCCGCGACGCCAGGGGCACGCTGGCGTTGCCGACGAAGACCCGGAACGTGTGGCTCTCGCGGGAGGTCAGCGTGCCCGGCCGGACGTGCAGGACGGGCGTCGTGCGGGACCCCACGACCGCGGCGGGGTCCAGCGGGTGCTCCCAAGTCCACAGATACCTCAGCACTGCACAGGCCTGCCCTTGGCAGGTCTCGGCACTGGGCACGGCGCGGAGGATCAGCGCCTCCCCCGCGTTGTGGACGGCCTGCGGCAACGGCAGGGCCGTGACCCCCACGCCCGGGGGCCACCCGGGCGGCTCCGACGGCCGCGTGTCGCAGCCGCGAATCGGGGTCTCGCCGACCTGGGCCACCACTTCCAGCGCGCCCCCGACCTGCACCCAATCGCCCCCGCAGACGCGGTAGCACACCCGGTAAGTGCCCGGCGGGGGGGCCGCGTGGAGCACCAGCGGCGTCGGCGCTGAGGTGGGGGAGGCGGCGGCGGGGGCCGGGGCCGGTGGCACAAGGGGGACGCGGCCGGGGGTCGGGGTCTGCCCCAAGGCCCGGCAGGTGTCGGTACTGGAGGTGTCAGCCGCGAGGGTGACCTCGTCGCAGCGGCTGCGGTTGAGGGCCCAGCCGTGGACGGTGAGCGATGCGGGATGCCCCCGGGCCGATGACGAGTACGTGTACGAGGCAGGGCCGTGGACGAGGAAGGGGGACGCCTGCGTCGCCTGCCACGTGTCGTTGACTCGGACGCAGACGGAGTAGTACCCGGCCTTGTGGAAGCGGGCCTCCGCCGTCGTCATCCCCGCATAAACTGCGGACAGTGGGCGCGTTTTCTCCGCGTGGGCCTCGTCCGGCAGGAGCGTACAGCCCGCCCCCGCTTCGATCACTTGGAAATCCTGCACGTCCTCAGCACCGCCGTTGTCGGCGTAAATCTCCAACGGCACCGCAAAGCCGGTGGAGGGGTGGCCCACAGGGATCACGGCGGTGTACAGAGCTGGTGCCAGGAGGCGTCGCTGCGTGGTATGCATCGGCAGCTCCACCGGAATGGTCGCGTCGTGCAGCGTGTGCTGTGATGACACCAGCGATAGAATGGCCAGCACAAGGGTGAGCCGTCCGTGCGGCGGTGTTGCGTACGGCATCATCGCTGGGGACAGTCTCCAAAGTGCAAGGCACTACTGTGGGGCCAGTTCATACCACTGAGATACTCCGTGCCGTGCGCTACGAGGGATGCTAATGGGACTTCGTGGTCTTGGGCATTGAGGCGTACTGCTCGTTGGTGGGGACGACCCACACCTCATTGTAACATCATTGCCCAGAAAAAAAAAGGCCCTCAGAAAGAAAGCAAGAAACGAGGGAAGCTCGCGCAAAAGCCTGAGCCACAGACACATGTCCACTGAGTCCCCATAAATACTTGACATAGTCCTTGACAGGTAAAACTGACCTCTTGACCAATTGGTGCTTGAATGGTGGCCTGGTGCTCGGGTGAGGGCAGGTGAAATGGTTCATGATGGGCGTGTCTAGCACCATGCAATGATATTGCCCGAGAGTGCAGCCATTGGTGCTCTTCGTGGAGATCACCATGATGCCGGTCACTCTCATGCTTACCCAGTGGACAATTACGCCTCAAGATGCGTGGGAAGTAGGTGCAGAGGGTGCAGTATGACGTTCACTGGTTGGTGAGAGGCAGCCCGTGTAGAATTTGCTGAACACTGTCTCCCTGCCGCGCGATAGCACTGCCCCATCATGACCTGAAGCCTTGTGGATGGATGAAAAGGACCAACGGGCCTGAGACTACAACTGGCTAGAGACCTTACACTATCATTCATTCTTGGATATTTCTTTTTGGCTCAGACCAAGATGAGCTGGCGTAGCCTGCTCACTTCACTATCATTCATTCTTGGATATTTCTAGACGGTTGCTATGAATTCTTGGAGGCCTCTAGATGGCTGCGGAGGGTGGCACGTTGATGTTGTTGTGGATTCTAGTGGTTGCTGGTTGTCTGCATTTAATTCCTTGTGGCTGTTGATGGTTCGTATTGATTCATTGTGGCTTCTAGATGGTTGCACCTCTGCAACATGCACTCCTTCCACACAATTTCTTGTTGTTGCTTTGGTGCCTGCACAGGGTCTCCGGGCGATGGACGATATACACGTACGTCGATTTGATGAGTACGGTAAGGGCTGAGGAATCCTTGAGATGCAAGTCCCCAACAAACCTCCAAGATCCACAGGCCCAGCAGCAGCAGGAGTAAGCAGGAATATTGCAATAGGTGTTCCCAGCAGTGTGATGGAAGGTGATATTCACAGTCGCATGGCATTAACAAAGCTGTACAATTGCTCCTGAGGTTAGCCAAGTCTTGATTCAAAACCCCAGGAATTGTCAGGGACAGGTCCGCGTTGGAGAACGTTTACTCAAATGCTCCCAAGAAAGCTCCACGCTGGCCTGGTCAGGGTCAGGGTCACAGGTTCGGTCTCCCAGAGCGGGTTACGGAATGTTTTGAAGGTCAAGACTGTACATGGGCGCCAGGAGGAACTTGCATTTTGGGTAGGAAAAAAATCTCCACTCGGACTGTGTGCTGCGGAGGACTCAGCCAGAGCATCCAGCCCTTTTGTTCAGATCAGTTGTCATCTGCTGCGGAACGAATACCGGACCCACTGTCAGCCCCTATGACCACCACCCACCGAGAAAAAGAAAACCAGCAACAAGTGTGTGTCACTTGCGCCCCAATGGAATTCCAAAACACAACCACCAGCCAGGAAATGGTTGTCTACTTGCTCCGCCTTCTCATAGACAAGACTGTGAATCCTACTTGTCAGAAGCACTAGACAGTTTCGTGAAGCCCCGCGAAATGTGGAGGGCTTTGTGAAAAATGAAGGCCAAAGATCGTACTCGCGAACACGTTGACCCATGTGGGCCCAGGCTTTGCTCTGCCCACACGACCCTCCCCGCAATGCGTGAGGATACCCAGGAATGTGTTTGATGGGCGGGGCCATATGCTGCATCCTCAAGCAGCCCCTTGGCCCCCAGAAATTGCTGGGACTGCATGTCTACCGGGGTCATTTCGAGATGACTGACTGAGAGTACAGACACGTACAGGAGGCAAAACAGCACAGGAGTGCGACAGGGAGAGAGAGAGAGAGAGAGAGAGAGAGAGAGAGAGAGAGAGAGAGAGAGTGAGAGAGACGGGTCTGACCAGTGAGTGCCTTCGGCCCACTTCCGACAGGAGGGGCACTGACCTCATCGCATATCGGCCATCTTCGCCGCATCCTGCTCCAACAGACTGACAGCAGGTCACGAAGTGAGTGCCCTTGGTCCCCACCCGCAAGGAGCGACGTGGTCGCAAGATGCCGAAGCAGCCGTGCAGCCTGGCGACACACCAGCCTGCCCCACAAACCACGTCTGTCTTGGGTTTCCCTCACATGATTTGCTCCACTCTGTGGAGAACGAGGGCTTTGCATGGCATTCTGGTCCCAGGCGCTAGACTCTGCAGGCACAAAAATGCACAATGCCACACACGCAAAGTGGCGTGGACCCACAGCACTGCGCTTTTTTCTGCAAACCCTTCTCAGAAACTAACAGAGATATCTATCGCGAGGTCATCAACGGCAATCACTGGAAAGCGAGGTCTGCAGAGCGATTTTCAAGGAGACCATTCAGCAATGTAGCAATGCGGCGATGCAGCGTGATGTGCAAAGACTGACCGAGGACGACACCGCAGCACACCCTCAGCCTCTGGCATCATCCATGGCCTCCTCAACACCCATCAAACTCCCTCAACCGCCCTCCGACAACCCCCCTGAACGACCCCCTGAACGAACCCCACCCGGACCATCAACAAGAAGCCGATACCAACTGTTAAAAAGGCGGAGGGTTGGTTCCGACGCACATCATGGCGAGTGTGCCCAACATTATATCGACGTACACTGAAGCGCCATACCTGTGTGTGACAGGCGACGGACCTATCGGTCACCTCTGGGCTATGGTCCCGGTCAAATGAATGAAGGCGTTTTGGGGGGGAAGGGGTCTGGCCACGCCCCCCCCCCCGCCTCCGGAAGAGTCTGTGATGCTCCTTGGCCCCGAGTCCAGCGCGGGGCAGCGTGCGACGAGCTCACCGCAAAGAGCACCGCAATAGGGCCACAATCTGGCGGGTAGGGGGCGACGGCCGGGCCGGTGCGGCAAAAACGGCCCAATCAGCGCCAGCAGTTGGCACACAAAAACACACAATGCTCCGGCACCACACCGCACGCCCCAGGCACCTCCCAACTGGTCAGTCACAGCTCCTTTAGATGCTGTCCTTTCAGAGCAACGGTCGTCTGCCCCTGTCCCTCCTTCGGGCGTCGTTCGGCACTTCCAGTCTTCCCTCCCTTCTGCTTCCCATGAGACACCTTGGGGGCGTTTCTGCACAGCACGCGCACAGCGCCCATTAGGAAGTTAGGTCACCCTGCAAACCACCCACCACAAGGGAAGCATACCTCCACGGGGCAAAAACAGCAGATTCAGACAGCAATCCGGCATTTTCAGTGGGAAATATCGTTTGTTTTGACTCATTATCTGAGTTCTGGGACTGAGTAAGAATCTGAGTAGTCCTGCGTCTGGGAACGCAGTAGTGACCGCAGTCACCTTCGGCATCGGGGAAAACGGGTCCAAGATAGCCTACCTTTCGCACAGCGCGGGCACAGCGCAAGGTGCCCCCCCCATTGGTCTGCACATTCCTGGGCCCTGAACGGTCAGGGCCCTCATACGCGTCCTTCTGCAACTGCGAGGCCTGAGCAGCCCGTGCCGCCGCCGTACGTCTGCGCTCAAAACGGTGTGGGAACAACGCAACGGGTTGGGCACGACATCGGACCCGAGGCTCCCCCCCCACACACCAGCAACGGCATCCCACGGGTGTATATGCACATCCATTGCACTGGAGTCGCCGAGGATTCGCGATTTTCCTGCCAACCCAGGCCACCCTGAAAATGGCCCAGCCCTCACCGATGAGGCCCCACAAGGGGGCCGATCGGGGGTACCCCAAGATCGAACCCGCGACGTAATGGTCCAACGAGAAAACGGGAGTTTAGGGGGTGCACATCAACTGAAAAGCACATCACAAAAAAGTAGAAATGGATTGCAGTCGCGAACGGAATGGGGTCATGACCGGCACCAACTCCCCACAGGCACGCCCCAGTCCCCTCTCTACCCACTACAACCGCCCCACAAACGTGTCATATCACGTTCTTGACCACGAACACTGCGGTTAGAAAAGAAAACCGGTCAGACGGGGTCGCCGTGCTTCGCAAAGGCCGTGCCTGCACAAGAGGGTGGAGGGTGTGAGTGCACGACCACAATCGGATGCACGGCACACTGGCGGTGAAGCTGCAGGAGGCAGGATGGCTGATCAGCCCCACTTCTGAGCTACAAGCGCAACACGTGCTCTTGTGGACGGGGAAAATCGTAAACGGCGAGTCCCACTCAAATCTTCAGTGACCCAGAATGCGTGGTGGGCATTGTCCACCGCCCGTGCAGCGGAGCAGACATGGGAAGCGCTGCAGCGTAGTTGTGGACCTCCACACCCGCGACGTGACCAAAGAGGGGGGTGTGACCTAATTAAAAAACAGACAAATGCAAACCAGAGGTAATGCACTCCACAGTCCGGCATAAGTGCATCTTTATTCTCTATGCCAAACCTGGTTGAACCTCAAGACACACACTGTGTCTGAAACAGAAAACAGAACGTCATGCCTGACTACATTAGTCAGACAATCACAGTCAGTAGCTGTCAGTCAGACATCAGCAATCGGTGTCGGATAAAGACACCATGCATTACCGGCATGGCCGAAAAGAGCAACCCGCCGCTTGCCGGCTGGAGAAGACCAAAGAGGGGGGGGGGGGGGGGTGAATATTACTTAGGGTTGTCACTCGGTTGGGGCACTTGAATTCCCGAAAAAAAATTCGCACAGATGAGCGGGTAAACACAACTGCTGAGCGCTCACCCCTAAGAGCCCGGGGTGGTGTTGTCAGCCCCCCTGTGTGTGGGCGAAAACACTGCTGCATGGGCGCAGGTTATAGGGTCTGGAAGAGGGGGCCGGCCGGGATGCAGTGAGGGGAAGGGACCTCAGAGGCGGCCCCAGAGGCGGTTAGATAGGCGGTTGCAGGAGGTTGCCAAAGCGGTTGGAGGCGGTTACTGTCGGTTACAGATGCCGTGGAAGCTGGCACATGCCGTCAGGGATTCCCCCTTTCCAATGCATCCCTAGGGGCGGGTTCCCAGTTCCACGCTCCCCGTCGTTCGCAACACCGACCACAGATCCGCCGACCCGCCCAAACGAGTTCGCGCGGTCCCTCAAATGGTCAAGATCTCCTCAACGACCATCAGATTGCTCAACATGGGGTCCCGCCCATCCTCCAGCCACGGCACCGCAGGGGCAATGGCCTGGCGGCGCACCGCCAGCGGCGTGGGCCCGTGATCGGGGAAGGCGCCCGCGCCCGGCCGGTCCAGCAGCGCCGGGCTGCCGACCTCCTGGAACCGCCCCCACCCCTTCGCTACCGCCGCGGCGGTGACCCGCTGCGACACCCGCCGCGGCGTCGTTGGGCTCCGCGGGGACCCGCCGGGGGCCGCCGGGGGCCTGTCGCCGCGCGGTCCCCGGTTCCCCGGCACGTCCGCGCCCGCGACATCACTGCGCGACTCCGCCGGCAGGTCGAGCGTCACGCGCACCCGGGGCTGCTTCCGGGCGGGGGACCCGGTCCGGCTCCCTGTGGCGGGTCGGCGCGGGGCTCTGTGGGAGCGCGCGTGGTGCGGGCCCTCAGGGGGGCTTTTGTCGCCGTGCGACGTCGCGCGCTTGGCCTGCGCCACCAGCACCTTCCGAGCGGATGGACTTTGGCCGGGGCTATTGTGGGTAGGGCTGTGTGAAGGGCTGTGTGTAGGGCTGTGGCCGGGGCTCGCGGGGCGGGACGTCGGTTCGAGATCGCCCATGACCTCCGTGACCGCTCTGGTAAAGCCCATGTCGGCGAACTCCGAGTACGTCGGGGAGCGCGGGGCGGCAAAGCGGATGGAGGCGGCGGCGGCGTTGAACCCCAGCCGCTTGCTTTTTTGGGCGGCCAGGGACCGGGGGGTGATGGCGGCCTGCGACTGGCGTTGCCCCCATCTGCTGGAGGCGTAGGCGTCGATGTCGCCGGAGCTGGCGGACGCGGTCTGTCACACGGCGTAGATGACAGGGACTAGGGCTAAGGTGCTTTTGCAGTCACAAGCGGTTGCTTTGACGGTTGTTGTCCGGGTGTTTATCGGCGCTGGTGCATGTGCGCGCGCGCACGTGAGCATGCGTTTTTGGTGTCATTTGCCTTTGCTTTGAGGAAATTGGGACGTCTGGATTGGCACATCATGGCGCTGCAATGCCGACCAGGTGTTGCCCGTCACAGTGCAAACCAGCTCAAACCGGCGCTTTCAGGGGCTAATGGGCACCACTACGGGGGCCTCGATGGTGCTGCATGGCCCTCCATGGGTTTACGCTCGGTCTACTGTCCCCAAATGATGCATCAAGCTTTGCCCCAGGCACACCCGGCGGTTATCGGAGACCACCTGAGGGCCGCGATTTTTCAGCCATTCCATACCGGCCTGAGACCGTCAAGTCCTCACCGGTGGGCCTTCCTGAGGGTGGATCAAGAAAGATAAAACCCGGGACCCCCACCGTTGGGGGTCCATGTGGTAGAAAAAATTTCAATGGGGCCTGGGTCTCAATCCGCACATGGGAGCCACATTAGGCGAAGCAAGCCCAGCAGGTTCAATCAGCCCAAAGGGCGCTTTTAGAGGCCAATGGGCAACAATAGGGCGGCCTATTTTTTGATACAAGGCTCCCAATGGGTTTACATTTACTGAAATGATGACACAAGCTTGGCCCAAGGATTCGGGGGGTCGCTGGGGGGTCGCCGAAAAAAAAATCGATTTTCAGCCAACCCTTGCAGGCCCTTTTCAGTGGAAATACCCCTTTTGGGGGGTTTCAAACAGGCGCTGACTGACCCTAGGCTTGGCTAGACCCAGAGGGGGGTCGTTCTTTGGTCATGTTTTGACACCCCATGCCCCCCCCCCCCGCCTACATACAGTGGGATTCCGGTCGGGGGGGGGGGTCTTGACCAAAAACTCACTGGAGGATACTTTTTTGGGACAAAATAAAGGTTTTACAAGCAGCTAACCCACGAATTTGCCCCCTTAGGGTAGGGGCCCAAAAATGCAGGGATATGTGGCGTTTTCCCGGATGTGCGGGCCCGTCTGGGTGTGATCTAACAACCCCCGCGACGTGTTTTGTCAGCCAACCGACGCCCGCCTGACAACGGCCGAGTCCTCACCTGTCGGGCCGCCCGCCCATGCTGGGGGGGGGGGGGTCTGTCTGGTGATTGGGGGGTTCCAAAACTTCCAAAACTTGACTGTACGAGGGGTCAAAATCGAAAAAAAATTCATCGGGGGACAAGTTCGTTTCCTAAAAATGATCAGGGGGTTAAACGTCCCGTTGCCATACACGGGGGGTATGCTACGCCAATACCACCCCCAAAATCGATCCGACAACTTTTATCCGCTTGATCCAACACCCTTTCTTCAAGGGGATGATTGGGCGCAAGGGTGCAAGAGCGAGTGCGGCATCCCGCCGCCCACGTCACAACCTGATCTGCGTCTTGGAAGTACATCTCCTGCGCCTGCATCAACAAGATGGGGGAGTTGCGCAGCTCGTTGTGCCACTCCGTATCACACCGGCGGTAATACGCATCCAACTCCTGCTCCTTGGCCTCCTGGAACGCCTCCTCGTCGTCAGGGTGCGCCAGCAGGCACGTCGTCCGGATTTCGTCCTCCTGCGTGGCGGCGTAGCGTCGCGATGCACCGACGGGTCGGGGGTTTGGGTGTGAAGGAGGATGGCAGAGGCATGATTTGGAGGAAAACAAAACGAAACACCGGCGTTTCGGGGCCTCTGGACTGGCTGCCCATCGACAGCGTTCGATTCGCCAACGGCGGGTGACCGTTCACTGACGGGTCGTCAACGGCAGTTCGCAGTTGAGCGGCAGCGGTCGGAGAGGGTCAGGCAAGGCCGTCCTTAAGGGGAAAGCAAAGGGTTCGTGACGCCAACACAAACGGACGTTCACGGGGACGGTCTCTGCTTCATCGCCAGGACATGGGCAACACACAACACCACCGAAACAGGATTGGACAACGGTTGGCGGTTGGCGGTTGGTGGTCCAGAAGGGATGTCCTTAACGAGAAACAAACTTGGGGTTCTGAAGGACAGCCCTGGGGTCAGGGTCACTACAGGGGGAAACAAGGAGCTCCTGATGCTTCTCGCGGTGTGTGTTCAGGCTGCATTTGTGACCCCCTTTGTGCACTAGACCCACACGCAAACGCTTTGAGTCCGGCGGCCAGGCCGCTGCTGGGCTGTCCGGTTTCCAAACTGCTGGTGGGCAGTGAAAGAGTCTCCGCCCTCTGTGTGGCACTCCGTCTGGTTGTTGTTGCTGACGGGGCCCTGAACAGTCAACCGTTCTTCCCTTCGCATTCTTCCCTTCCCCTTGAAAGCGAAGGGTTCCGCCCATTCGGCCTCAGAGTGTCGTCACCTGTGGTCGCTTGGGCATGAGCAAGGCAAAGGGGCTGCACTTAGAACGCCAGGGAGAGAGGGAGGGAAATTGCTCGGGTCGGACGATAGCCGGCCCGAGATTGCGGCCGGTCCTAGAGCCACTAGCTGTACCGTAATTAGCACCGCATTAATTTACCTCAATTTTGGGTGAAGGAAGAAGGTCAAACTGGCACAATGGCGAGGCACAATACTCAAAACGGACAAAAATGTTGCGATGACCGCTCCCCATTCAAAAGTACGGTTCACACAGGGTACAATCCCTGTTGTTCCACTATAATTACCCAAATTGCACGCCCAAAAAGTTGTGGACTAAAAGTGGCCCGACCAGATTTTCCCGATTGTAAATTTCGCTTTTCCCCCAGTGTGGTCACTTTGGTCGAGAGGGGGGGGTCCAGGGGGGGGGCTACCCCCCTCCTCCTCCGGTGTACGGCCATTCTCATACTTCCCTGTCCCCCAGCAACGCATACTTCCCTGTCCCCCAGCAACGCTGCTGAATATGAACGCCCCCTTTGCGGACCGCCCATCGCCATCCGTTGACAGTCAACCAATGTCGGGCTGACCCAAACCGCAGGGGGACCCACTCAAGGCTGTTGGTTGGGCATGCGCTGCGGCGGGTCGACCAACAGACACGGGCAGTCACGAGGGGCCGTCTGGAGGCCAGAGGAAAGACGACATGTGGAACGATACGCGACCGGCCGTTCCGGACCACGACGCCTCCGACATCGTCGATTTGAAGGGGCGCTTCGGGCCGCCCCGCGCTCGTCGCGCAGATCGCGCACGCGGCCCTCATCATTCACCTTCGAAAGCATCCATTCCCAACGAGCGCTGCGCTGTGGGGGGTACCACGACACCACGAGCGTCGCACGCTGTGACATCGAGGAGATGTGTGCGACTTTTGTCGCGCGTGACACATATTCCGGAACCCATACCCCCCTCCGCCCCCTATCTGTAGCCCCTCCCGCCCCCGACCTCTTGGCCCCCTCCATCGACCCGATGCCTTCAGCCGGAAGCCCCAAATTTCAACCCCCCGGGGATCCTCCCACGCTGGGGTCATGAGGTGGAACACTCGCCGGTCCATTGGGGAGCTCTCGGCCTGCCCTTTGCTTCATCACCACGCGTTGCACTGCCGCGTGGTACCACGCATCTGGTGTTACAGTACACCGGGGGCGCTGACAGTGGCGAAGGTACAGACCTTTGCACGCTGCTGGTCCAGCATTGCAAAAAGAAGCTCCAGCAGCTTGGGCTCCTGGAGGCAGAGAGAGAAATGGGGCTTCCTTGGAGGCTCTTTGGCATCGTCCTGATGCTCGTCGAACAACGGATTGTCCTGAGAAGAGAGATGAAGAATACCTGCCACCAGCGGAGTATTCAGTGGGGGGGGGGGGGGGTCTGGGACCCAAAAGTTTGTGTACCAGAAAGGGCCCGACAAGATTTTTGCAACGGTGAATTTCGCCTTTTCCCACGACGGTCACTTTGGTCTGGGGAGGGGGGCAGGGGGGGCTCCTCCTACGGTGTACGGCCATTCTAACTCTTCCCTGCCTTCCATGCCCTACCCCACACTGCCCCTCCCCTGCCATGCCCTACCCCACACTGCCCCTCCCCTGCCATGCCCTACCCCACACTGCCCCTCCCCTGCCATGCCCTACCCCACACTGCCCCTCCCCTGCCATGCCCTACCCCACACTGCCCCTCCCCTGCCATGCCCTACCCCACACTGCCCCTCCCCTGCCATGCCGCAACTGTCAGAAGCCTCAATAACCGCAATGGGACCGCTACAAAGACCAGGCCATTGCCAAAGGACCCCCCCCCCCCCGGGTCATTGGGGTGGCAACCCCCAGCCGGCCCACCCACATCAGAAAACTTTCCCTCGGGAGAAAAATGATACTTCGTACAGTTTGGAGGCCGAAGTTAGGTACACAAGCCCCCCCGCCACCCTTCTTTCCCGACCAAGCCATGGCCTGTCAACGACCTTATCACTCCCCAACCCACAACAATCCTCAACAACACCAGCCAATGCGACTCAACGGCGCCCCGAAACTCTGTAAACGAACCTCATCAACCGAGCGAACGAAGGAACACAAACGACCCTCACCAACCTGCATCACCCCATGCCACACTGAATCATCCTTCAACAGTAATGACTCTCTACAATCATCAACACCCTCCAGTGCGGGAGGTCTCTTCAGGCGCCGAAGCTAGAGTTTGCCTGGGCCGGTGGGGGGGCGGGGGGGGGCAGGGAAGTATTAGAAAGGGGGGAGGGGGGGGGGTGGACTTTGTGTACCCAAAATGGCTCGACAAGATTTTCCCCATTACAAATTTCGTTTTTTCCCACGATGGTCACTTTGGTCTGGAGGGGGGGGGGGGAGGCAGGCGGGGGGTAGCCCCCCTCCTCCGACGGACAAGCCCCTGTATTTGTCTGTGTGTTTCACGCTGTGAGATCACATTCCTGCCCATCAACGCCGGGCTGGAGCTGCACTGTGTCATCAAACTCTTTGGCCATATACTTTCGTAGAATCCTCCTTCTCCCGGACCCTCTGTGCCTCCCTCTGCGGCTCCAGCAAATTGGCTGAGTCTACCCCTGCCGTATCGGAGCTTGCCGACGCAAGAAGAGAGAGATCCCCCCAGCTTGTTGAGCGCAGGACATAACCCTCGACCACTCTTGCCATTCCTCACCCAACCCCAACAACCGTCCCCAACATTCAACTACACGTCCAACGCTTGCCACGAGTCACGAGCCCTCAAGAGACTCCCCCATTAACAACCCAACTCCTCCTCTTAAATCAACCCTCTGCACAGGTGGTGGTCTGCTTCGCCAGGCGTCAATGTGAGGAAAGCGTGGGTCGATTGCGGAAAAAATGGGCGTTTTTTGGGGGCGCAGGTCGCGTGCCATGGCATTTCCAAAAAAAAAATTTCCACACGCGATGTACGCCAAAAAAAGTGCACGAGACCTACACCAAAGCGAGTTACGCCTGACACCGTCGATGTTCTCTCATGCGACCACAATAAAAGACATCCAGAATCAGAGGAGACGAACGGGCGTTTGAAGCGATGCATTCACAAACGGCAACAAGACATTGAGATCAACGGGGCAGAGAAGCAGTCGTCATCACTGAAGGCGGCTACGAGGCTTACCCATGCACAAACTACCCGTGCACGAACCAGAAACGTTGCGTCACATCGGACGGTGCGCATGTGTACACAAGCGGGACCTTCAGAAAAAGGCGAGCCGGATCATGAATGCGGCAGTACTCGTAGAATTGCCACTCTCGTCTCCACAGAGCCATATCCTCCTGGTACACTTTCCTCTGCTGGCTCCAGAACCCCTCGAGCACCCTGAACTTGATACGGAACGGAATCGGCCGACTGCGACGATGAAAAAGGGCTAGTTCAGCTCACAGGATCAAATGAGAGGCTGTCGCGAACCCCACTGGCTTGATAAAATGGGATGCGGAAATTATCATTGCAGTCCGACAACTGTACTCACCCACCACAACTCCCGAAGAATTCTTGGCTGCAATCTGAAGCTTCAGCGCTCTTAAAACAGAAGCGTACCCACAACAACCCGCACCCACTCTCAGGAACCTTCTCCAACCTGCACCAGCCCTTTCGAACCCCCACTAAGTGTCACCAAACATGAATGACCCTCACCCACCCTCGACGCCTGCACAACCCGGAACAACCATTCCACCACCATCTGAAACCCTCTACAAGCCCTCTGCAAAAGTTCTTCAGGGCAGAAACTCTGCACGGCTCCGAATCCAGTGAGACTTTTTGTTGACACATTTGAGTTGCATTAATCACTTGCATGAATGGATTTCGGAGCATTCTTGACTGCTCATGAATCGGGGGGTAACCAAGGCAAAAAAAAATCCCCCGATGATCGCCCTACTGAAACGTCAAGAGGAAACGAAGGGCATTCAAAGCAATGCATTCACAAATGGCAAGAAGCCATCGAGAACAACAGGGCAGAGAAGCAGCGGTCATCACTGAAGCGCGAAGCTCACCCATGAATGAACCAGAAACTTTGCATAACATTGGAAGGTGCGGATGGGCGCACGAAATTTTCAAAAAATTGCCAAACATTTTCACAAAATTTTCGAAAACCTTCACGAAAAAATGGTTTCGGCTTCTCTTTGGCATATTTGAATTCCCCATTAAATTCTGAGCAATTTGAATACACATGAGCAGGGGCACTGTTTCGAAATATTCGACGTCAACTGGGCGCAGGCTTGGAGGTCTGGGAGGGGCTCCGGGGTCAGGACTGACACTGCAACACTCCGAGTCAAGATGTCAAGCCGTAAAAGGCACAAATGCAGAGGAGTCAGAAATTGAGTCCTGTGACCTGCAATACTGACCAGCAAAGCACTTCAAGTGCCAGTATGCACTTCACCGGCGCACCTGCAGAGTTGAAGCTCCCCCTCCACAGTCCACAAATCCTTTTCCGTGGGCACGCTGGGTTGGCGCCCTGGCCTTAAGCTGTTGCAGGCACCGTTCACTGTCTTGGCGATCCTCATACTTGCGGCCAGCGCCGCAAAGGAACCAATGGACTTTTCACTTTCCGAGGGCTTGATTGACGTGGCGAGGGACCGGGTGCTTCTGGTGCGGGCCTCCCGATTCTTAATCCGAATCCTGGGACAGAGAAATGCACGCGACAGTGCCCGCAGTACGTCTGGGTATGTCCTGGGCCAGGCTGTGTTGGTCATGCAAAACAGGCACAAGTTGAAAATGTAACACATTGCAGACGAGATGTAGCGTGGTCTGGTGGTGTGGTGTGGTATGGTGTACTGTGGTTTGGTGTGGTGTGGTGTGGTGTGGTGTGGTGTGGTGTGGTGTGGTGTGGTGTGGTGTGGTGTGGTGTGGTGTGGTGTGGTGTGGTGTGGTGTGGTGTGGTGTGGTGTGGTGTGGTGTGGTGTGGTGTGGTGTGGTGTGATGTGGCGTGTGGTGTGAAGACTGGAAAGATCGCTGGAAGTGAGCAAAAGACGGACGGAATAAGGAGGAAGCAGCAGGCAAAGAATGAAGGAGGGCAGCTGTTCAGAAGGAAAAGACGGGGTAAGAAATGACACGATGGGGCACCTGCGCTCCAGTTTGTTGATTTGCATGATCAGGAGGCCCAAACGCACGTGCTTGAAGCGATTGAATTCTCGTGCATACTGTTGAGCTCGGATCACAGTCTTTCGAAAGGCAGAGAAAGCTTGCTGATAGTACTGCACTTCCACGATGTCTGAGTGGTAGGGAATCAGGAGTAACAAGGCGTTGTGTGGTTGTCCCGATGCAGCATATCGCCCCCCAGGCAACCCCCGGTAATGACTGTGGAGTTGCCCATTGTCGCTAGTTGCACAGTAGCAGAAGGTGGGTGGAAAGGCAACAAAAGTGTACGCCTGGCAAAAGCGTTGGGCCACGTGTGAGGCTGCAGCACGCTCTTCCCGGTGACGCAGTGGAGACCGAAATTTTGTAGTGACACACCACGCAAACCTGTGTCCTGCCTTCGGCAGTGTGCACAAATCACAATCACGGGGGCAGCTTCCGGCCAGGACCCGACCCCGAGGGGTGTTCAATCGTTTCAAGGGTTCTAGGGGGGGGGGGGGGGCTGCGTTGACCCAAACCCAGGGGGTAGGCGGGTCAGGCGGTCCGGCGCCGGGGTCCCTTGGGTGGGAGGGGGGGGGTCGGTGGGTACGCCGACATACATACCTCAAAATAATCCCCATGACGCGCTGATCATTTTGAACATACACAAGTGGGGTAAAAAAATTCCCATAAGCTTAGGCTCCCATTAGCCAAGGTCCAGCCCGGAGGTTGGGTCTGTGTCAGAACTCTTTTTGTGTGTTTTTCACTCATTTTTGAATTGTCCACCAAATTCCGAGTATTTTGAGTATAGACACATGGGGTAAAACAAAAATAATTTCCCCCTGACGTATGCCTAAAACAAAATCTCCGGAGCCTGTGGCACCCACAAAACCCATTGATCCGTACAACCATTCTGGGTTTGTAGAGCCCCCCCCCCCCCGTGTGATATTCCGTCTGGTTGTTGTTCCTTTACGGGGCCCTGGACAGTCACCCATTCTTCCCTTCGCATGTTGCGTCGGGTTGCTGCTTTCTGTCGGCCACTGCGGCCGGTGCTCTTGCTAGTGTCATTTCCGCGTTCCCGGAGCCCAGTATTTGGTGTGTTGGGGCTGTGCGGAATGTGGCATGGTGTGCCATTTGCGCGTCAGCGGCGCCCAATAGTTGGCGTATTGAGGATGTGCTGGTTGTTGCCGGGGTCGTTTGACTGTTTTTGCTGTCCACCTCTGTCCACAGGCCGTCCATAGCCTGCCTCGCTGTGGTTCTGTGTGCATGAGGCCCAGGTGCCCTGTTCCTCCACGCGTTGTCCCGGCCGTCAAATACATGTCCTTTCCCCCCTCACGGTTGGTTTGCCCCTGATGGGCTCCCGCTCCTATTGCGCAAACAGCCCATCTAGTCCATTGGGCAGCGACCTAAAACATGTATGCCCGCGAGTAGCTAAGTTCTGTCACCAGGGCCTAGTGCAGGAGCCTTGGGCACGCTTATGAGACACAACGTCCAAACCATTGGTGGTCACTGCACACAACCAACCAGGGGGTGGACTCACACGAGTCCCTAGCTCCGAGGTGTGAACAGCCCGGAGTGAAGTCCTCAAACGGGGAGCCCCTCAGCAGCCCAGAATGCAAAAGAGCAACAACGCATCACATTCACCCCAAAACAACCCCAACAAACACCAGTGACAGGTCAGTTTGTAGATTTGGAGACATGTGCAAAAGTGCCCAGTGCCCGTGGTACCACCCAACTGAAAGTGGGACAACCCGACAACCACAATGGGAGGCAGGGAGCGACATGCTGCCCCCCCTAGTGACGCACACTAGCAGCAATGAGCGTGCTAGCAGAAGAAGAAAGAGCCCAAAATTGGGAGGAACGCAAGCAGCAAAGCAAATGGGCACAGAGCCGCCCCACACACGGCAGGGAGACAAGCCCCAACAGGACACACAACAATACACAAGGGAACCATGAGGTGCAAGCACTGCAGCAACCACCAAATGTGGCGCACGCCGAGTTAGTCATCAGCAAACACCCCCCCCCCCCTCCCTCTACAAGGTGCCCACGTATTCCACAAGGGCGGGGGATGCGCCCCGCGCGCCGGGAGGTGCCCACCACGGGGGTGGCTGTGTGTGGGTGAAGTGCCCGTGTGGTGGGTCTGGCCCCCACCCGAGGTGTTGGGTGTTGGGCTGGTGTTGGTGCTCGCGGCGAGTGGCGTGGCTGCCTGTTGCTATTGTTGCCGCCACCCCCCCCCCCCCCGTCCCTTGGGGTCGGGTCCTGGCCTGGAGCGGTCCCCGTGATCACAATGCGTGTTGCACTACTCCAGGGTTGAGAAAAGACAGACCATGGGCCCAAACTCTTGTTTTGGCTTTGCTGGGTGACACGACATCATTTTTGGAAGCAGAGTTTTTTTTACGTTTCAATGCCAAAACAGGCCTTTTCAAGGCACTTCGGGAGGGCAACGGGACAGAACCGGGTCAACAGAGGCTGCCCAGGGCTCCAAAACATCATCATTGCACGTTTGGAAGAAATGAAACATGTCCCTTTTTGACACCCAATGATGCGCCATACCCTCACCCTAGCACATGCACACGGTGGCACCATCGGTTGACAAGGGGCTAAAAGCAAGGGATGGCTGCGGTAGAAAGAAGGATCCAAGCACCAAACTCCTGGGCTGCATTGTTTGTTGGGTCGCCCTTCCCCCTTACCCCTTTCATCTGCCAAACCTCCAAGGGCAGCGTGGACGCGACGCTTCCAAAAAATGCACCTGGCCAAGCAAATCTCAGGCTCTCTGGACGAGAAGAAGAAAACAAATGAAATTGCAAAAATGGACTGAATGACATAGTCTTGTGCTCCTGAGGGGTCTACAGAAGGTGCACGTTGAACAGTTCAGTACTGGCGTCACTTTGGGGTCAAGCTTGGATGGGCCTCCGACCAGTCTTGACCCAGGGACGTGCGACTGCCTAGGAGGACCATCTCCACCAAGGGACGTGTAGTTTGGAGTGCTGCGGACAGGCTCCACAAAACAACAAACATGACATACTTCGGTCACCTCAACATCACAGCACGATGCAGACACAAGCGGTGGGCGCGCGCACGCGCATGCACACCTCTGAGGAAGCGCTCTGCCATTTTTGTGGAGTCCCGGCGCTTCTGGATCCATATGCACAACCGAACAACCCCAAGTCCTGTGCATCGTATTTTGGCCCAAAAGCGGAGGGACTTGCTCCGCTGCCGCGCACGGAACAACGGGATCCAGTTGCTCAGGCCCCGCCTGCAGTGCAGACAGTGCGTACAACGGGATTGCGGGGGCCGACAGACTGCCTGGGCTGTGGGGGGCGGCCTGCCTGGGCTGTGGGGCGGGAAGGCCTGTCGACGAGCGTCCCCAGAGAAGTAAAAATAGTGGAAATGGGCGAGACTGTGGGGCACGTGGACAGGCCACGGCGACCCGTTACCCGGGGGGGGGGGGGGGGGGCGGAATGGCAGCCTGGGCGCCTCCGCCTGACCCATCCCCCCAAACCCACATCAGAAACTGTCGGAAATTTTTCAAAGGGGCCCGGAATTGGGGGTTGATTGTAGGTACCTTAATGTTGCCTCGAAAAATGGCTTCGGTCCTTAAAATACCGCGGCAGAATTTGGTACACTTTTGTTGTGCAAATTTTGCCATTCCAAATTTCGCCCATTCCTAATCCCCCTGTGTGACATTCCGCCGAGTTGTTGTTTCTTCACGGGGCCCTGGACAGTCACCCGTTCTTCCCTTCGCATGCTGCGTCGGTTCGCTGCGTTCTGTCGGCCGCTGCAGCCGGTGCTCCTGCTGGTGTCGTTTGCGCGTTCGCGGAGCCCAGTAGTTGGCGCACTGGGGTTGTGCTGGTTGTTGCGGGGGTCGTTTGACTGTTTTTGCTGTCCCCACACCTCCATCCTCAGGCCGTCCACAACCTGCCTCGCTGCAGGTGCCCTGCTCCTCCACGCGTTGTCCCGGCCGTCCACCACGTACGCTCCCCCACTCCGCGGGTCGCGCGTGCGCAGGGCGCGTTCCTTGTTGGTTGCGGGTAGCGTGCGCTTCATGGTTGACGCGGGTGGCGTTGCGCGCCTGCACGGTGTCCTGGGTCCTTTACGCTGCACTGTGACCGCGCCATCGTCCTTGGTTCTTCCCACTCCGGTTTCGTCGGGGGTTCCCTCCCTTGCCTGGCCCACCGTTCCTTTCCACAGTGCGCCTCAGGGGCCCCAGCGGTGGCCAACCGGGTGCTGGATCCCCTGGGCGCAGACGAACACCCCCCTGTTCCGCAACCCTCAACCCTGGGGCACGCAGGGGCCCCAGGGTTGGTTCCCCGGGTGCCTGACCCCCTGCGCGCACTGGTGGCTCCACCGAACGCCTCAGGGGCCCCAGTGGTGGCCCACTGGGTGCTGGGTCCCCAGGGCACAGGCAGACACAGACTTTGCGCTGCAGGGGCCCCAGGGTTGGCCCTCTGGGTGCCCCATCCCCTGCGCGCACTCACCCTTTCACGTAACTCCTCAGGGGCCGGCCTGCGGGCCCACTGGGAGTCCGATCTCCCGGCCGACCCCCCTGTGGGGTCACTAGGTCTCCTCGACGGCCACTGTTCCTGTTGTGCGAAATGGCGGTGCAGGGGTACACTGGGTCGGGCTGGGGGGACCATGGGTGGGTTGGGGGGGACCTGAGCGCCCCTGGGTCTGGGTGGGTGGCTGGTGTTGTACCCCCCCCTCCGCAGTAGTCCAGCGTCGCGGTTACAGAGCACACCTGATGAGGTCTTGCGTCGAGGGCGCGCTCCGGCCCAAGCCGTTCACCAGCGCCATCGTGTTTCGACGTTGTTCCCAGTACCTCCCCCGCAGCGCCGCGTGGATGATGAAGCACCACTGGTGCGCTGCCTCCCGCTCGTGCCGCTGCTTGCGCAGGGCCTCCTTGTCCAACAGGGCGCGCCGGTGCTCCAGCAGCGACTCGTCCCGCTGCGCACGATTCTTCAGGACCTCCCGGCGCCGCTGCTCGCTCTGGAGGGCGTGCTGCTGGAGTTGCTGGATGCCTCGCTCCGCTCGTCCCTGCGAACACAGGATTGTAGCGAGGGATGTGCTTATCCACGGGGGGGGGGGGGTCTGGCGGACCTCCCAGCCCCAGGCCAAACCACCCACCCACCCACCCACCCACCCAAAACCAAACAAATTCTATTGCCTTCGGCAGTGCACCTCGAAGAGAGGTTGACAGTCAGCCAATCAGTCCCTGAGCCAGCAAGCAGGCAGTCAGACAGAATCACACAGTTTGGGTTTTTTGTCAGTGGCAGATGCGGCCCCAAGCAGCAGGGACGCCCTGCGCCGGTATCCAAGTAGTGGCCGAGTGGTAGCGCAACCGGTTCGAATCCCACTGCCCACTTTGGCGCCGCCGCCGGCGGCGGCGGCGCTAAAAGTCAGCAGATCAGGATTCGAACCGACACCTGCACGCCAGTTGTCGACTGCGTTACCATTGGACGGCTGGCGTTGCTACCAGCGCCGTGCGTCCCCACTGCTTGTAGCCTATTAAGCAAAAACTTTTGACCCCCCCCCCCCCCCACCCCCACCCCCACCCCCCCCACCCCCCCTCAAAAAAGTGATATCCAGTTTTAGGGGGTAGAGGCCTCAAAATCAAAAAATCCATTGGGGGATGCTCTTATTGGGCAAAATAATGATTTTACAAGGGGTTGGACATCCAATATCATGCCTTGGGGTATGCTACGCGAATGACCCCAAAAAAGGGGGGTATATGACGCCCGCGCCTGCGCTTGATCTAACAACCTCTCTTCGAGGTGATTTTCCTCTCGGGGGAAATGAAATTTTGAATACAGAGCCAAAGATGAGAGGCCCAATTTGGTACACAAACATACCCCCCTCCCATCGCCCCCTCCCCCCCCCGCCGTCCCGTAGGCCGAACACGAAGCACAACCCTGAGTGTAGCACAACACCCGGGAAAGGGTTTTGGTGGTGAAACAGACAGAGCGGATGATGAATCGCAACCCGCATTTTCGGGTTGAATAAATTTGAATCGACAACTGTGATTCTCAGCCACGCACTGACGGTTGACGGTTACCAGCCAATCGCTGTCGGTAACCGGCCCCGAAGGCGTGTGTCGCTGGCTGCTCGGGCCCAAGCGACCGAAGGTCCCTGCGCACAGAGCGGAGCTGCAGGGCAGGCGAAGAGCACGACCCACGTGGTTGGGCCAGTACCCCAGGCACACCGGGGGGCAGTTCAAAGCAACTGGACATACACCGAAGATCAACACCTGCGCCTACGGCGATGTTTTGACGATCGACGATGAATTTTTATTTCTCACTTCTCTTACCAAATGCCAAATCTGCCCAAATCAATTCCCGGTCAAAACGGACACGCCCTGCCGCACCGGGGCCAGTCTCAGGAACAGCGTGGGTTGTGGCGACACATCCCCTGCGTCTCGGGGCCACACCCCAAATGACCGCGGACTGTGGCCGCACGCCCCTCCCACACCATCCCCCAGAGGCTGAAACACCCGACCACCGCATTCAACCCTCCTCGAGGGGGCGCGGGCGAACACATCATTTCTCTGTCCCACTCCGGGGGCCGGCAAGACGGCTAAACAGTTGTACTGCGCGCACTGTGCTCAAGGGTGAAAAATCTGAGTTCGTCAAAACAATTCTTCCGGAGAGTTATTTTTTTTGCTGCATGTCGTGTATTTTCTTTGAAAGAAAATCAGAACACGTAAAAAAATCGTACCACTTTTTGCGCGTCACATTTCCCACCCGTGGCACCAGAACGGGGTTTGCGGCACGCAACCAGCTGGGCACCAGTTGGCCACTAATTGCGAGATACGCTGGAGGCCTTGGGAGCAGCCCCTGGCTCCCTTTATGGAGCGCGCGGAGTGGCACGACCGCTCTCCACCCGCCGCCAGATCGACGCGGATGCAAACCCCCGGACGCCCGTTCGACACAGTGTCCAGAACACAAGTACAGTCCAAGTCAGTCAGGGCAATGTGTGAGCAACGCCCGGTACGCGAAATGCCGGGCACTCTGCAACTCAACTCTGCACTCCAACTGCCGGGAACGGGACCTTCGACTGCCCAGTTCCTGCGCAAAGCCCTCCTGTGGGGGGGGGTTCAGGGTCGTTCTGGAGCAACACCCGCGGCATGTTTGGGGGAGGGTGTGGGGGGGGGGGGCTTATGGCATGTGAATGCCCCGTCACATTCTGGGCATTTTGACTGCACAAAAGGCGGAGGGATTGGTGACCCCTCACCACTGACCACTCATGACCCACTCCGGGTCCCCACTTATGCACATCATGAGGCAGAACTTCAAAAAGTAGTGGGAATGAATGGCGATGCAAATTGGTGTGAGAAGTGGGGGTCGGGGGGGACCCGTAACCGCCCGCCGTGCCGTCACCATTCATCACACTCAAGAATCAGGACCAAGACATATCAGGCCCCAAAGGAATACGGTCCACACACCTCCTGTACCCCGGACAAAGAGGGGGTTGGGGACCACCATAAGAGACGCACACCATCCCAGCCAAAGGCCCCCAGTTCATGGCCGAAGGAGCCGGCGCCTGCCCTGCTGACCACCCGGTGGCCTTTGCCCCCGTACCTGATCCAGTCGATTCTTCTTGATGTGATTCGTGCGCGATTCGTACTCCAGGCGGACTCTCTCCTGCTGCACCTCTTCACAACGCTCCTCGAGCTCGCTGCGGGTCGTAGAATTGCGCCGGTACCGCTCCAACTTGCGCTCCACCCGCTTCGCGGGCGTCAGCAGGTGATCGGGCAGGCGCGCCCGGGGCGTCGGTGTTGCGACTTTGCAGGGGGATGCCTCCCGCGCCGCGGGGGCGAGGGAGAAGCTGTCCGCCAATTGCTCTGCACAGAGACGCGGTGCGCGGCAGTGAACAAAGACAGCGGGGCTTCGTTTGTGTCCATGTGCACCGGCGAGGCAGAGGGTTCCAAAACGGTTGGTTGATAAGTTGGCAAGGTGCGGTCGGGCAGCGGGGGCTGTGTGGCATGACGCCCGCCACTTACCCTTGACCTTTCCTTGAGCCCTTTCGCGCGCGGGGGGGGGCTGGGCATCCGACAAATTGGAAGTGCGGGGGGAGGGGTTGCCTTTTGCAGACCAGCCCCCCTCCCCACCCCCTTAACAGAGGGATAATGCCCAGTATCATCTCCAAAATTACGTTTCCCCACTGAATTTCCTGAAAACCCAGGCCATACACCCGGAAGCACGAACCAGCACACCCACTGAGCCTTCATTGTGCCCCTTCACCCCCGCAGGCAGCCCCCCTGCAAAGCAAATGGGGCACTCAACGCTGCCCGTGCACACCCCCTTTTTACATCATATTTATGCAATCCTCATCACCCCAACCTCCAAGCAAAGTCTAAACCAAATCCCGTTCCAACTCAATCCCAAGCCAAACTCCACACAACTGGGAAATGAGCCAATAGCTCTTGGAGCCCATTCTCCGACCCCAAATGTCACAGGGGCTCAAGTCGCCCCACCCGCCCACTTGCAAGTTTTCACCGGCCTTGCGCGTATTGACACCAGTACCAATATCAGCACAGCTTCAAGATGACAGGCAACACAAATCCAGTGAATCATAACTGCAAAAGCAAAAACATTCCTAGGCCACTGGCTATCTAGAACTGGCTATCTAGCCACTCATCAAATAAGAATAAAAACTTCACTGGGTAATACAACGCAGTCAGAATCTTGAAAGTATTTTTACACCAACATGAAACCACTGTTAGCAAGCAAACGATAGTTTCAATTCAAGTTCAACGGGTCTGCCCACACACAGGCAGTGTGGGCTTGGCGGGGGGCTGCAACTGGTCAGGTGTGGACCACGGCTTTGCTCCAACTGCGCCTGCCACACGACTTTCTTCGCACTTCAGTTCAAAGCGTGACTGCAACCGCATTGTTCTGCCTCATCAGTCCTCTGGGTGTCGTTGCTGGTGCTGAGGAACGGGTGTCCATCCTGACCTTCCTGGGAGTGGGCTGCCGCTGGTGATAGACCGCCCCCACGGCCCAAGGCACAAAGCAATGGAGAGGCAGCGCAGCCGTGCAATGAGTCGAACGCAGCAAAGAGTATGGCCCGCAGTGACAAGGCACTGAGACGACAGAGCTCGGAGACCCCATTCCCCGAGCCCCTCAGGGGGGAAATGGCAACTTTGGGGGGTGGGGGGGGGCTCAGAGAGGCACACCTTGGAGGAGGTTCAACTCGGCGAATTCGGTCATCAGGTCGTTCAGGGTCGTCCCATAGGTCGGCGTAGGACTTGACCCCCGGCATGAAGATGCCGAACGGGTCGCGCCGAACTTCATCGTCAGTTGCCGTCGGGGCGAGCCCGACACCGGAGACGTGGCGGGGGACACGCGCCCGGCGTGGTCGGCGTCGTCCAGGACGCCAAGGTGCTCTTGGTAGGCTTGATTGACTTTCTGTGTCATCCGAGAACAACCACCTACAAATCGATGTCGACGGGCGGCTTCTTCTGATACCGGGAGGGGGGGGTTCCGTGTCCAGGAAAATCTGAATCTATAAATACTGACGCGACAAAACGCGTGCCATTTCTTAAAATTGAGCAAATAAATTGGCAAAAGGTGCTCATGAGAAACAGTGGACGGGTGCTGTTATGTCCTGGAGAACTTTCCTGGTGCATCACTCTTGTCTGCATTCAATGGGGGCCATATGGGTTTGTGCGGGTGTGGGGGGGGGGGGGTTGAGATCCGCAATTTTTTCTGCAATTCCGCGATTTTTGGCAATTTTCCGTAGTTTTCCGGCAATTGCTTTTTGCTTGTCCGCCTTCTGTGCTTGTTGGTGCCCTGTGTGTCCCCTTGTGCAGAAGTGTTGCTCCTTGAGGCTTCGGGAGGTTTGGCGACAGCACGACAACTTAAGCGCAATTTTTGCGCAATTTTGACGCCACAATCCCCCCCTCCCTGGTTTGTAACAGGCTGTTGTGTCGTGCCGGTGACAAACATGGTCGGAGTTCAAAACCCTTTTTGGTGGTTTTGGGGCAAGATGTCAAGTCACATGCGTAGATACGTTGTCTCACCCGGAGCCCCATGGGGTTGTCTGGGCGCCAATCACCAAACTCGCGGCGATCCACAGAGCTACCCTCCGCCCCCCTTGAAATCTCCCCCCTTTTGTCGGGCCGGTGCCCCCCCCTAGGGGGGGGGGGGGGGGGCAGTCACAAAATGACGGTTCCCCCCTTGGGGGGGGGGGGGGGCGCACCACAAATCTGTACCATAGTATCACAGTGTAAATCAGCTTCAGCGCCTTGTAAAAATTTTCTTTGGCGCCTTCAGCGCCTAGCATTTCCTATGCTTTCTGGGCCAAGGCAAGGGAGGGAGATTCCAAGGGGGGGGGGGGAAGCTCAGCTGGCGTGCAGTGGCTTGGGATGGCGTGACGAGGGGTTGGGGAGCCTGACGGGGGCGTGGCGTGGCATGGCGTTTCAGGGGGTGCTCTGCTGTGCAGGCGCACAGATACCCGGGGGTGGGGGGTCATACAGGGCAGAATTTCTGTGTCACAAATTCTGTGCGAAATTTTGGTGCGCAATTTGTTCGGTATTTTTAAGGATTTGAACGGGTATACGTTAGGCTGTGCCTTGGCTCACTTGTACCATGCCAAAAGATTTGGTTCATTATGATTAGTTTCCGTTGGAAGTCGCAGAAAGGCTGAAGTGGTCTTTCCTCATTTGTAGTGCAACCCCAAATCGAGAAACCCCCATCGCTGAGCCATGTGCCATTACGTAACACGACACTTGGATTTGACACAGATGAGCATGGACGTGAATGTTTGTGAGTGGAGCTGCTGGGGCTCCATGCAACAAGACAAAGAAACTCTTTCAAGAAATTTATTGTCAGGGACAAAGCAATTCGACGGGGGAATCACACCAAGTTTGGGAGCACAGGAGCTCCATTGCCAAGATGCGTTTGACACATAGGCGCGTGACACACACAGGACGGACACACCACTCGCTTCACATGGCGCCTCGCTGTAGGCATCAACGGCACAGTTGTACTCCTCCACGGCTGCCTCGAGCTCCTGGTCACCATCGTCCTCCTCGGCCGCGGGCCGCCACAAGGCGATGGCACGGTGCTGGTCTGCCGGGGTCCCCACAGGTCCCACAGGCTCCGCGCGTTCGGGGGGTTGAGGCACCAAAGTGATCAGGTGCGCCGCGTCGATGGGAATCTGTGCAACGTGGGCGGGCATTGCGAGGCAGGGCCCAGGGGCATGCATCATGTAGGGGGGCCATGAGCAACGGATACCAGACTCGCATATACCCCCGTGACACAGGCATATGGTCATCGTCACCACTCGCAGTTCATTGCTTGACCTGCTGCACTGCAACACATCTCAGATGGGGCCGAATATTTCTTGGCCCGCTTGAGGTAACTGCACCCCCCATTGGCTCGGTCAGGCAAGCATCCCATAAATACAAAAGCGACGACTCCACGGCAGGCCAACCGGGACCTGGTTTCGAACCTGCGCTCTGTGGTGTGTGTGTGTGTGTAGTGCATTTCCGGTTTGCTGCTTGGCCGTCACCAATATAACTGTTTACCCAACCACCCGCTTCCATTTGACGCTTCGGCCCTCTGGGGCTCGAACTGTCTATCGGTTCATATCACGTGCTGAAGCTCGGAGGCAAGGCCGCCCCCATTGCCTCCACGGGAGGCTCCCGGGGACCTGGCCTCCACCGCAAAGAGCACTGTGACGCGAGTGTACAGTGCATTTCAAGTGTGCTCCTTTCTATTGTTGTGCTCACTTCAGTCTTTAATGGGACAAAATTTGGCCAGAGGTCTCGCCTCAGCCCAGTACCATTTCGCTGTTCATGAACAATGGCTCGCATTGTCTAAGGTCTCGCCTTGATTTTCCATGTTGTCTGGAGCACAACAAAAATGACCTCCTTGCCGGTTGGGAGCGGAAGATTTGACAGGAGAGGAAGCCACGTACTCATTGAAGGCACCTCTATGTCGACCATCTACATGCCGCAGCCGGGGTTCGAACCCCCCCGCCCCCCGGGCGGCGCACGGGTCATGGATGATACCAGTATAGTATGCTGGCTATACCATGTAGGGCGGGGGGGGGGGGCCTCATCTTGCTGATCTGTAACATCAAGGGGGCGGTATCCGCACCGTGCACGCACCGTATGTGGTTTGGAACAAAACCCACCCATGGTAGTTTCGCAGTTCCTACCCTAATGCACTTGCTGCACTGGGTTTTTTTTTGGGGGGGGGTCCTGCCACGGTGAGCTGTCGAAGCCCGCCCAGCATTCTTGTTGGTGCAGTCCCGAGCTGTGCAGGGAGGGAACTTTAGCGCGCCGGGCTCACCAGGCAAAATTCTATTGCCTTCGGCAGTGCACCTCAAAGAGAGGCTGTCAGTCAGTTAGACAGGCCAGCAGTCAGTCAGACAGAAACATACACTTTGGCTTTTTTGTCAGTGGCAGACATGGGTCCAAGCAGCGGGGAGAACAACTAGTCTCGGGATTGGCAGTGGCCGAATGGTAATGCAGGCCGCCGTAGGCTTTTTGGTCGGCGGTTCGAACCCTGGTGCGGCCAATACGGCAGCGGCGCCATCGGCGTCCACGCACCAGGATTCGAACCGCCGACCGAAAAATCTGCAATTGGGTGCGCTACCATTCGACCGGGGGTGGATGTGACACAAATGTGTCTCCCATTGCTTGGAGCCTTCTCAGCAAAAACTTTTGACCCCCCCCACCCCACCCCCCCCACCCCCCCTCAAAAAAGTGTTATCCAGTTTTAGGGGATAGAGGCCTGAGAATCAAAAAATCCATTGGGGGATGGTCTTATTGGGCAAAATACAAGGGGTTACAAAGGGTTGGATATCAAATATCATGCCTTGGGGTATGCTACAAGAATGACCCCAAAAAAGGGGGGTATACGACGCCCGCGCCTGCGCTTGATCTAACAACATCTCTTCGAGGTGATTCCCCCCTATTTTCACCCTATGCACCCCCCCCCCTTTCCCAAGGGGGGGCCCTTAGTGGTGCAACTATTTGGGCGTCTGGCAGGGGTCATGTGCCAGTGCAGCAAGTGGAGTAGGCAGTTCCCAGTGCATTTCCTGCATTTCCTGGGGGGTGTTGCTTGATCCGTGCGCGCACCGTGCATGCTTACCCCTGCGACAACTCCCCCCTGGTATCAGATTCAGCTTATCCTCACTATGTGTTGTGTCCGCTACCGCATCGCCTTGTGGGACAATCGTAGCACTGGACAGCTCTGATCCTTGATTCCAAGAGACTTGTCGTAGGGAAAACCCTCCATCAAAAGAATAAAACTGCACTGTTGTAGCCCGAGACCCTCGAGGAAAACCCATGGTGCACTACACAATCGTCTTGGCTCTGAAGGCACAGCTTTTCAGGAACGACGCAAGCTGTCTGTGAGGAAGTATAAAAATAAGACAGCTGGTCCCCACCCCGGCCCCACCCCCCTTTGCAACTGCTAGTCAGGTTTCGCTTTTTGACCACATGGTGCTCCTTGGATGGTGTTTTGGGGAAAAGACGCGCTATTTGACCAGGGGTGGTCGTTGGACAACCGTGGCTTGCCAAATAGCGGCAGAACAAGCGCCGTTTGACCAGGAGGTGGTCACTGCGCTGGGCACAGGGGGGACGTCTCCTCGCTTCTGTACGCGACTCCCCCCCAGTAGAAGTGGGCCGAAGGCCCCCGGGAGGGGGGGGCTTTTGGGAGGGGGGGGTTAGCCGCCGAGGAGGGCTTCTCTAGGGGACTAGCTGGTCGCTGCTAGTTGCTAGGGGGGGGGGGAGGGCTAGGGGAGAGGGTTTAGCAGAGGTCTAGTCCAGTCTGGCAGAGACGCGGTGGCCTAAGGGGTTACTCTACAACAACAGAGGCCTCCACTCTACCTCCTCACCATTGCAATGGTGGTTAGGGTGGTTGTAACCTGGTGGTTGTAGGCGCCCACACCCCCTGCCTGGGGAGGGCGTATCTTTATGCTGGTCTCAAATCAAAATTGGCTATCTCACCCCTGCCTTCTTGGGGGGCCGCAAGTGGGCGGAAATGCTACCTAACCCTTGCATCCTCGGGGGTCCCCAGCAAAGGGGACAAATGTTTTGGTCGCCTTCGGCGTGACCCTACGTATGGCCCGTAGCCATTGACCGTTGGTAACTAAGTGGGCCCGGAGGGCCGGGAGGGGAGGGGGGGGGGTCACGTACCGGGACCGAGGAGACGCCCCCCCCCCCCCCGTGGCGCTGGGCGGTCGTTGCGCCAGGGGTGTGGCAAAGCCCAAAAGTAATTGGACTGATGTGGGACGGATGCAATCTCAGGCTCTCCAAACTGCTCCTCTTGCTGCTTGGGCTCATAGTGTACTACCAGGGGGGTAATACGTGCCGTGGAAGGTCTGCAGCAGCTTATTTCAACGACAAATTCTGTGCCAGTTCGGAAAACAGGGTGAACAAATTATGCGCGGTCGCTGAAATGCTGATCACAAACAAAGTAGTGCCTGAAGGGTGCCCATATCCCTATGGCTATGGCCACACTGTTCACTTGTCCTTTGCCGTCTCCTCAGCTCCCGAAGGGCCGCCCAGGCGGTGTTGAGCTGTGTTGGTTGGGGGCTCCGACCTGTTTACGCTCCGAAAGCCCCAGGCTGCTGCTCAACTTAAAACGACACCCCAAAAACTAGAAACCAACGCAGGCCAAAATGTAAAGCCACATGTGGAATGTAAAATATGGAACATATGTACAAGAATTCAATCACAAGCTTCCTCACAGGTTGAATCCAGCCTTGATGAACAGAACACCAAAGCTGACTCCTATGCAGAATGGTGCACTCCATATTCCAGCATATTTTTGCAAATGCTCCGAGGGTCGGGCTGCAGCTCCACACTCTCTTCCTGTTAGGTGCCGCACAAATCCTTTAAAAAGCCATGTGAAACATATGCAAAACGTGGGCGTAGAAGGTGTTCACCAGAATTCTCCCCCACCCCCCGCCCCTCCCCCAGTATGAGGACAGGGAAGAACCGATCGGGCGGTGCCGTACGATGTCGGAGATCGGGAATCGGGGGTCACCACGTCGGAGAAAGATCGATGGCCCCACCGGTTACGCGTCGGCAATCGTAAGCGGGTGCGGCCACTTGCTGGTGCTGGTGCCGTTGGGCGTCGTGGTCTGCGAGGATCACTGGGAGCCGCATGAGCGCCGTCCCATGAAGCGCGGATCTTTCTGGACTCCAAAGGCCCACTCGCCCTTGCGGACGAAGGGCGAAGACTTGGCTCTGCATGAGGCCGGCTGAGATATGTGCGGCCTGATGCCGGCCTCGTCGACGGCTGCCGGGGCGTTGGCATGCCCCTTATGCGTCTGGAGCATGTGGTTCTGATGGCATGCACCGTGGGTCCATGCACCCCAGGCGCGTGTACATGGACCTAATAAGGAAGGAGCAGCAAACACCCATGAAGATTAGAGCGACAGAACCGAGCACAAGAACCCCATGGCATTCTCGTTGCTGCAAACTTGAAGCCCCATCCGAGCCCCACCCAAGTCCATGTCACAGACTTGCAGGTCATATGAGGGAGCCCTTGCACTGCGCACGCACTGCACACTACTTTCAGCCTAAATCCTCCCCACCGAAGAGCCCCAGACACACCCTTGGGACCGACAATGCAGCAGTAGTCGGAGCATCCCATAAAGACATACTGACATAGTGGACAGAACTTAAAATATGTGCGGCGAAAATGAGGGGAAAAAAGTGTGAAAAAGGGTGAAAAAAAGGGTGAAAAGCTACAGTGGGTGTAGGGACCGTAATAATTCCGTACATTGGCATAGCTTATACAAGAGGGGGGGGGAGGTACCCCTGTATGGAAACGTGTGGTGTCTGGTCACGAAGAGCAAGCACACGTCAGCACAAGAAAATGCTCGTCAGTGGTACAACAGGCGCCTTTCGGATTCTGCAGTGACGAGCGACAGGATCAGTTGCGGAGAACACAGTGTCCAGCTGACACAATGTCTCTTTCTTCTTTCTCTCTGGCAATGGCATTGGCACTGCACGTACTATGACTAAGATTCCTCAACCCTCCCAAGTCTGCAGTGGTAATGCTGTAGCTGCCAAGCAAGCCCTGCAAAACAATCAAAAATGCATACTTTAACCTGAAACCTCCTGCCCGCACCCCCTCCCGCCATTTGGCGGTTACGTACCCATACCCCGCGCATCTAGGAACCGCCTTGCGCAAGAACCACCCCCTGGTTCCGTGGCACTTTCCCGCGCTACTTTTTTTCCCCACAGAATTGGATTTTTCATGGTTGTGGTGGATGCAGGGTAGCTATTCAGGTATGCAGGACAAAATTTTACGTGTGTTGCATGGCAATACATGCAGTCGGAACCCAAGCCTCAGCCAAAGCCTAATCTAGCTCCCCAGCCCAAGGCAGCAGCCAACCTTGGCCCAAAGAGGCAGCACAGACAGGAATTCAGGATGGTGTATCACAGGAAGAAGGGTTTAATGTCAGAACCAGTTGAACATCAGACCATTCCATGCTGGGGGGGTGGGGGAAAAAAGGTTTGCGGGGGGCGGGGGTCGTTCGAGCCCATTTTCCGGACCCCCCCCCCCGGGATTGCTCCCGTGACGAGCTGCTAAAAACAAGCCATCCCCCCCCCCCCCCGCAAGAGGGCTCCCATCACGGGGACCTCCAAACAACTCCCAAACCCCCCCCCGGGGGGGGGGGGGGGGCTCCCGTGACAAACGCTAAAAATGACCCCCTTATCCCCCCACCACTGCCAATAGTGGTGGTATTTTTGTCCGGTCAATTCCCGCTGCATCTCATCCAACAAAAACATTTTTCTGGTGTCTGAAAAAGGATACTCCCCCCCCCCCCCCCTTTCCTTCTGGGTGGGTGTCAGGAAAGGAGAGGAGGTCGCAGCCACCTTTTTAGCCCCCGAGGGATGGGGGGGGGTCTGAGTGTGTATTTCGCTTAGCCCACTTTATAAGGGGGTTGGGCATCGCGACTGCTGATGAGGAGCCCCGGGTGCCCCCAGTCGTCAGTTTTTTCTTTCCCCCCCTCCCCTCTTTGGATCCTCCAAAAAAGGGTGTAACACCTGCCAAACATGGCTTTAAATGACATCACGGATGATCGCACGAGGGGAACTGCCCTCCTAGGCCCTGCCCGTGACGCCTTTATACCCCGTAGGGACCGGCCGGAGTTAAGGGATTTCAATAAAATTTTTGTCATCGGTTACATCAGTTCTGTCACAGGAGCCCCTTTTCCAACCCCTTTTTCCCACCTCCCAGGGAATGCGCACTGCAGCCTAGTTAGCTAACATTCAGTCCTTCAATGTTTATTTGTCCATGTGTATCACTGTCAGAAAGGAAAGCGCACACATCTCCCAAAGAACTTTTCACAAATCTGTGCTAACATCAACCAATTTGCATTGTACGGGGTTCCACTAGTTGGCCTAGGGGCTTAAATGGTTGGGCCATGGGTTTGAATGGTTGGCCCAGAGTTTGAATGGTTGGCCCAGGGGTTCAAATGATTGGTTTAAATGGTTGGGCCAGGGCTTTGAATGGTTGGCCCAGGGGTTTAAATGGTTGGCCTAGGCACACAACAACACGGCTGGACAGTCGGTGGTGCTGCGAGTGTGCAATTGGCCACATGATCTGTTGCTATTCCATGCCACAACCTCCCCACCATTCGTCACGACTAAGAAGGATTGAAACTTCTGTCGCACCTGCCGGGGCTCTCTTCCCGTAAAAGGAGGCAGTCGGAACCATCGATGATCGTACAAGCGCCAAACACCTGAAACTCGGACGTGGACGAATATGTCAACATATTCAAATACCAGTGCTATAGGACATAGCACTAGATGAGGGGACCTTTTGTCTGAAAGATACCCAGCAAACAACAATACCCAGCACACAAGGCCAACATTGGCTTATGACCGACAACCGGTCATATTACATGCACCCTCCACAAAATCCCCCACCACTCCACCCTAAACCTTTGTAACCCCGTTGCAGCCGGGTCCACCACGCTTTCAAAGCTGCATCGCCTGTGTCGCCTCCTAATCGGCGAGTGCACGGGCGCCAAACATATTGCCAAACTTCCTAGAAATGATCCTTGAATCCAGCGCGTCCGAACTTGACCTGTGAGCAAAAACTTGGTATAGAAACAGTCTTAGGCTGACAGTTAGTATATGTCAACAGAGGTGGTGGGTGGGGGCATACACTCCTCAAAAAGAAAGCCCAGGCATAGACGTTGAGTGATTTTCGGCTGATGGTTGGGCTTCTCATAAAACAAAAATAGTGCTCCGACTGGGCTACACTACAAGAATGGCTGTCATCCTCTCCATCATCACCCCTGCATTCTCGGGGGTCCCCAAAATTTTCGGGCGCCTTCGGCGCCACCCTATGTATGGCTAGTAGCCATTGACCCTTGGTAACTAAGTGGGCCTGGAGGGCCCGGAGGGGGGGGGGGGGGTCGCGTACCGGGACCGAGGAGACGGCCCCCCCATGCAACCTAGTAAGGAGTGGATGTGGTGGAAACGAGCAAAAAATGGATGAAAATGGGTGAAACTGGGTGAGAATCCAAACATACATCAAAATACCCGTTTTCAAACAACAATAACGCCCATAGTATCACAAAGTATGGGGTTCCAGGACGGCTAGACGTCCAAATAGTTGCACTGCGCGCGCACTGCACTTAGTGCACCCCCTAAAAGGTCACCGGTGGGGCACGGGTCAAAAAAGATGCCTGGCGCGCCCCCGGCGCGCTAACGCTCCCCCCAAAGTGACAATCGTCGGAAAAAACCAAGTTTACAACGGGGAAAACGTGATCGGGCACACAAACTTTTGGGTCCCAGACCTCCCCCCCTCTCTCTTCTAATGTAAGCCTGTGGCCACCCATCATGGTCTCCGGTGGAGCCTGTTGCCAGGACCAATGGTGCGCGGTGGCCTGGATGCCAGATGTGCCTCATTGGACAACCTTGGCGGTCACCCGTTGAGCCTACCTCACTGATGGCCACTGGTGGTGGAGGGAGTCGTTTTGCTTCACAGTTTGTGCTTGGTGGTGAAAAATTGTGAGGTTGTTGTCCTGATAGATGAAGGAAGACTTGGAAAGATGTGCCTTTGGACTTGGAGAGAAAGATTTGGTTCGCTTATTATAGGGTCACTGTGACTGATTCAATTGCCATTCCTGGCTGTTGGGGGGTGGGGGGGTCGGGGCAACATTTTTTATCAAAGCGCCAAATCTGGGGACCAGGAAAATGTCGTTCAAACCTTGGATTTTGTGGGAGTGTCCCTTTCAAAACATCAATTCCAAGGAAAATAGCTTGGTGCAATCGATCACTGTCTAAATAGGCACTACATGCGCATTTCCCCAAATTCGGGTACTTACATGGCTGCATCATGGCTGCATGTTGCCGTCTCCGAGAAGTCAGAGATGCAACACAATGCATCGTGAGACCACTTAAGCAACTTCACTTTTGTATATGAATGAATGGTCGACAAACATGAGGCCAATGCAAATCATGTGCAAAAAGCTGCTGCAACCATATCCCTTAATGGTTTGTGAACCATTCCCATCCCAGACACGGCAGCCACCGAGCAACATCCCATGTATGAGAGTATGAGAAGCACGCCTTGCATTCGAGTCACCAACAATGACACAAAACCACCAGCAACATTTGGCCCAACACATAACTTCTCCAACCCAACTGTGCCCAATCATGGTTACAAGTTGCACATGCGTAGCATCCAATGCTATTCTAACAGTACTGTAGTGCAGTCCGAAACTGCATCCAAAATGGAAATCAGTGCTTTGGTTCAATGACTTGTGCACGGTCAGCCTGCACTGAGTATAGACGAAGTCCACCACATTAAGTGTGGGGATTCTGGGGGGGCATGTGCATCACGCATGTACTGCATACACCTTTTAGACTATTTCACCTCGAAAAGGCCATGTTGAGCATTGACTGAACCCCACATGAAAGGAGCACTAGGACAAGTGCAACAGGGATCAAGTGACCTTATACCAACTGGCACTGCATGGCTAGAGGGAGTGACAAAAGTGAAGAGCATTACTTACGGGTGCGGCACCATTGCAACCAACAACTGCAGCTGCGCACCACACTCGTTGGTCCTGAAGGCCCGTCCCAACCCTGTCTTCACGCGTTCAGTGCAACTTACGTTAATAGCGGGCAACATTCGCTGGAATCCGATGGGCATTAGACGTGGACTGCGCAAGTGAGCAAACCTGTACTTCATCCCTGCAAATTTTGCGCTGAGTGGTGGTGACTGATCTGTTGCTACTCGATGCCACAACCTCCCCACCATTCGTCACGACTAAGAAGGATCGAAACTTCTGTCGCACCTGCCGGGGCACTCTTCCCGTAAAAGGAGGCAGTCGGAACCATCGATGATCGTACAAGCGCCAAACACCTTGAAACTCGGACGTGGACGAATATGTCAACATATTCAAATACCAGTGCTATAGGACATAGCACTAGGTGAGGGGACCTTTTGTCTGAAACATACCCAGCAAACAACAATACCCAGCACACAAGGCCAACATTGGCTTATGACCGACAACCGGTCATATTACATGCACCCTCCACAAAATCCCCCACCACTCCACCCTAAACCTTTGTAACCCCGTTGCAGCCGGGTCCACCACGCTTTCAAAGCTGCATCGCCTGTGTTGCCTCCTAAACGGCGAGTGCACGGGCGCCAAACATATTGCCAAACGTCCTAGAAATGATCCTTGAATCCAGCGCGTCCGAACTTGACCTGTGAGCAAAAACTTGGTATAGAAACAGTCTTAGGCTGACAGTTAGTATATGTCACCAGAGGGGATGGGTGGGGGCATAGCTGACAGTTGGTTTATGTCAACAGAGGGGGTGGGTGGGCGCATACACTCCTCAAAAAGAAAGCCCAGGCATAGACGTTGAGTGATTTTCGGCTGATGGTTGGGCTTCTCATAAAACAAAAATAGTGCTCCGACTGGGCTATGCTACAAGAATGGTTGTCATCCTCTCCATCATCATGCGCCGTACATCCGAGTACCGTCCCCCCCCATGTCCATTCCCCCCCAGGGACGACGGTTCCCCCCCACCCCGGGGGGAACCGTTGCCAAGTGACCCCCCCCCCCCCCCCGGGGGGGGATAGACACCATCGCCGACGAACAAATTACCGCCGCATACTACGCTGAATTTATGACCGATCAGTTGCTTGCTGTACGTCGCCCAAGGCTCTGAAATGCACACTGACATACAGAGATCGAATGGTGCCATGCAAATGATGCAAACAAGCAAAATTGTCAATAAAATGCATCAGTCCATCAGTTTGCTGCATGCCCCTGCTGCTGAACAGGGACAGTGTAAAACTTCTTTTTCTGGTCCCACAAAGCCTTGAACAGCTGCGCATGCTGCCCATCAGCCACAGGGATGGACGAACTGGCTGCAGCAGGCTTCGCTGCAGGCTGCTTTCCACGTTTGGGTGCAGGTTTGGGTGCAGGTTTGGCAACTGTTGGTGCCTCCAGCTTTGTGGGGATCCAGTTTTCCTCCGGGATGTCCCGGGTAAAATACACCTTCAGGGAACATTTTGAGAGGTCTGAGGAGTGCAATGGGTTAGCACAAAGGAGGTACACATAAGCTCTAACAACGAGCTCTCATAATTATGCAATCCTGTGCAATATGACACTGTTGCGGGTTTTTTTTTGGAACCAGCCGGTGACAGTCCCCCCCCCCCCCGGGGGGGGGGGATGGACACGGGGGGGGGGATGGACACGGGGGGGGGGGGGGGGGGAGGTACAAGCACGGCCTACTGAGTCTCAAGGTCCATACACCTAGTGCAGAACCAATCCCAGTCCACCCCAACTCCAGTCCCAGTTTCAGGGGGACTGGCCCAACTGAAAACTTTGGATGGGACCTTTCACTTTGGGTACACTTTGCTGGGATGCAGCAGTTGCGCACGAGGTCACCTTTGCAAGGACGCAACCACGAAGAAACTAGCCCGCCCCTACCCTTGCGCAAGCAGCACCATACTCAAGCAAAGCGACAGCGGATGGGGATCCTGTGCTCAGAAAAGGTCTGCGCTTGCGACAGACCCGTATGACGACAACAACCGCATGTATATGACAGCCAGTAGGGTACAGCAACATTTAACCCTTACCAACAACCAGAGGAAAACAAATAGAAGTCAGAACCAATCAGTGCTTTTCTGCTGCGACAGTGATAAGTTTCTGGGTAATATTATAATCAGAAGGATATACAGAATGGCCAGATTCCACGGACCAGTAGGGTGGGTTGGTATGGCCCACAATGCTCTGCTGTCACAGGAACACACAATCCCACTGCCTTTTAGTTATTTGAGCAATTTATACCTGAGATTTGAATCATTTGCAGTCGGTTCAACGCCCCCCCTTGCCCACTGCTGGAAGTTGTCCCGGTAATGGCAGCCACTTGCGGTCCCTTTTTGCTGCAAATACCGCGGAGGCAGCAACAACTGGTTTAGCGCTGCCTTTTGCGTTGGGACCACCATGTGCTTTGACGAGACCCCCTCGCCCTTTACTGGACCTACCGGCTGGTGCCCCACGGCTGCCAGCCAGACTGGAGTTCCCATGACTTCGGGCAACAGCTGCTGGTGCAACATGGCCTACACTGTAGCGAACTGGCGGATAGGCATGCCCTTGGGCACCAGCAGAAGTGACTTGAGGCTTTGGCACCGCTGGCACCGTTGGGGTGACTGTGGGCTTCGCCGCCAGCGCCACCGCGTTCTGCTTTCCAAACGGTGTGGACTGCCAAGCAACGGTGCTGGGCCTCGGGCTGGCAGCGGCAGGCTGGGCATAGGGATGTGAGCGGGCACCTCCTGCATGCACGGCACTTGGGGCTGCAGCCTTCAGTGATGCAGCACGAAAGGGCTGCATCGCGCCGTTGGGCCTTGCAGTGATGGGTGTGAAGATTGCAACCGGCTTGGCGGCAGCCACAGGTTTGGCGTAGGGGTGTGTGCGGGCACCTCTGACATGCATGGCACTGGGGGCTGCAGCCTTGAGTGATGCAGCACCGGAGGGTTGTGTTGCTGCTTTGGGAATGGGAATAGGGGGAATGGAAAGTGCAACGGGTTTGGTAGCAGCCGCAGGCTTGGTAGCAACTGCAGGCTTGGTAGCAACAACAGGCTTGGTAGCAACCACATGATAGGGGGGGGCCGCAGGCTTGGTAGTAACTACAGGCTTGGTAGCAACCACAGGCTTGGTAGCAACCGCAGGCTTGGTAGCAACCGCAGGGTTGGTAGCAACCGCAGGCTTGGTAGCAGCCACATGATAGGGGGGGGCTGCAGGCTTGGCAGCAACCACAGGCTTGGTACCAACCACAGGCTTGGCAGGAGAGGGCATCGACTTAGCCGCGTCCTTCACTTCGACCTTCGTGGCATAATTGGTGCCCTCTTGAAGCTTGAATTCGGTTGTCCCGGTTGCGTCGAGGGGGATGACAGTGCCAGCAGCGTCCACCAACAATGTTTGCGAGTCGAAGACACTGTGGACATGCAATTTCTGTTCTTCATTCAGATACACTTTCTGTCCATTGACGTAGACCGGTACGCGCTGGGCCGACATAAAAAAAAGTCGTCCAATCAGAACAATCAGACAATCAGAAACTAAAACAAACAGAAGTGAGTTGCAGCGTCCAGTCAATACTGTTATGAGTTATGAGCAGAAACAACTCCTCACAGGCATCACCCAGCCCCTCTTTCCGATTTTGACCAGCTCACAAACGTTTCATCTTGCATTCTTGAGAAAAAGAACAGTCATATAGGGTCGGTGTCGAAGGACAAAGGCGGGCTTGTGCAGGGGCCATGACGTCAGGTCTTAAAACAACTGGCATGATCCTGACCGAATGCCAGACATGTGCATGGGGGGGGGGGGGGGGCATGGCAAATAGGTTGTGGTGGAGGTTGGCATTCGTTCCTGATTAATCAAGTAGTGACCTGCTCTGACGTGCAGTGCAGAGGGAATCCACAGTTATTGTTCGTTGCTACTTTATGTTAAGATCCCCAAAGCACAAATCATCATAAAAGAATCGTCCTCCGCATTCTGGGTGGACCATTTTGGATTGTGCGGTATTCAGGGGTATGAAATTGCAACAATATCATTGAAATCGAACTGGTACTTGCACTTACACTTCACGAGCTCAAGGTGTTTGCCCAGTTGAGGAGTTTGAAGTGTTACCACGGGGGGGGACGTCTCCTCGCTTCTGTATGCGCCCCCCCACAGTAGAAGTGGGCCGAAGGTCCCTAGGGGGGGGGGGGGGGGGGGGGGGGGGTTTGGGGAGGGGGGGGGGGCTAGGCCGCCGAGGAGGGCTTCTCTAGTCGCGAAGGGGGGGGGGGGTGAGAGGGTTAGCAGAGGTCTAGTCCAGTCTGGCAGAGACGCGATGGCCGCAGGGGTTACTCTACCACAACGGAGGCCTCCACTCTACCTCCTCACCAATGCAATGGTGGTTGTAGGCGCCCACACCCCCTGCCTGGGGAGGGCCGTATATATATGCTGGTCTCTCCGACACGGCCCGTCACACCGGAGAACAGCTGGGTGTCTGGCAGGTTGCCCAAGCCTACAAGGCACCCGATTAGTTTTTTTTTCTTTTGCCGTACACACAAGTAGTGCTCTATGGGAATAGGTTTTTTTTTCCTTCGCCGTACACACAAGTACCGCTCTATAGTAATAGTTTTTTATTCCCTTCGCCGTAGACACAAATACAGCTCGTTCCGTCCCTTTTTTTTTTCACTACCCTGCGACTCACTTAAAAAGTTCTCCCTCCGACGACGAGTCGGAATCAGAGACATTTGTACTCCGCCGCTTTCGGGGCCTTGTCCATGACAAGTCCATTTTCCTGCGCTGCCCTACACTCTCCCAAGGGTGTGTGCATTCCGCACGTGATGACGCCTCAGTGGAGGAGGAGGAGGAGGAGGAGGAGGAGGAGGAGGAGGAGGAGGAGGAGGAGGAGGAGGGGCCACACAACAAAGCGTGGATTGAGAGTCCCTAACCCCAACTCAAGGGGCCACGCAACAAAGCGTGGAAAAGAGAGACAAGAAAGCAAGGAATATTGCAGTACCGCGTTCGCCCTTGAAAGAATTGGGCGCTGCACTTGGGCCAGGGTTTTGCTCCGAATGCCGAATGTCGCGAAGGATCTTCACTTCGCGACAAACAACATTTGTATAGTGCCTCGTCTTGCTAATCTGGCGCTCAAAAGCACTGATCAAAAGTGGCTACCTCAAAATCAACATTGGCTAGCTCACCCCTGCCTTCTTGGGGGCCCGCAAGTGGGCGGAAATGCTACCTACCCCCTGCATTCTCGGGGGTCCCTAGCAAAGGGGACAAAATTTTCGGACGCCTTCGGGCCACCATATGCATGGCCCGTAGCCATTGACCCTTGGTAACTAAGTGGGCCCGGAGGGCAGGGGCGGGAGGGGGGGGGGTCGCGTACCCGAACCGAGGAGACGCCCCCCCCCCCCCCCCGTGAGTGTTACATACGTTGCTTTCCGCAATGGGCCTTCACACTTCATCGTCCATGGGTTTGGACAGGCCCTTTGTGATGGTGCGGCTAGTAATAGCATCAACGTCCAAGAACCGCCCACACCTCAGGGAGTGAAAACCCAAGGGGCAAAATTGCTGCCTTGCATTGTATTTCCATAGAATGACGAATATGCAAAGCAATCATTCACCACTTTATGAAACACTTCTTTCCGATCATACGAGTGCATGGGCAGCTGGCGCGGTGTTTCAAGCTCTCCGAGCAATGTTGAATTCCACGTCCAATTCATTCTAGTTGCCGCCAACACAACCAACACTCAAAAAATTTCTCAGGGATTGTCAAGGTACAAAAATATTTCATGCCGAGGGATTTGCGACATGTGGTGCTCCTATGTCCCCTAGCATAGCTCAGACAACCCACACATGTGCTCAGTGCTTAGAGTCCCTTGTATGTGGAGTTTACGTTGTGTAACATCAGTGTATAGCTGGTGGACTGTTTTCTAGTACATTTGCAAGTTGTTTGTACGGGTCATTGTGGTCAACTTAATCAGCTTGGAGCTGTGCTGCTAGGGCAAATAAGTGGTCTCAGTCGACAGGGTGCATGCGTTTCGGGTCTTCAGGTGTTGTGTGTGCTCCATTGTTCTTTCCATTGCACAAGCATGATGGATTGCAGTGCAAAAGTGTCATCTTGTTGCATCCTCTAATTTTGTATGCCACAGAATCCACTAGGCGTCCAATCTAGGTAGGATGTGGGGTCGCTTACACGGGGTGCCAAGTGCTTGGTATTCTGTCATAATGGTTCGTCTGAAACGTTGTATGGCCTCGGTGTCACCTGCTTGCTGTGCCTCCTGCAATTGGGTCTTTAAGACCTTTCACATCCAACAAGCATTCAATGCGTGTTTGGTGAAACACGCGTGCCTCACCAACCACTAAAGCAGACAACCCTTGCATTGTAGTGCAGGAACAAGTGCCAAAGCGGACAGGGAGAAAGGCAAGGTGTCTTGCTGGTACATCTAAGGTCAGGAGTTATGGGTGTGTGTTGGGTTTCAATTGGTGATTAGGGACCCTAGCAGCAAGTGTCACTGAAAGCTTGTTGGCCAGGTGCACTTGTTGGATGTCCATCTCGCTGCCTGTCACACACGCCATGCAATCTAAAGCCATTGCTATGCACCCACACATTCTGCAGTACGCCAGCAGCACCTGTGGTGTCAAAGAGGGTCTACGTTTGAACCTGTGGTGTCAAGGGATACCACCATGGTACCTGCGGTGTCGCAGGGAATGTCCTTGCACTATATGAGCAGTGAGTGGGCACTGTGTGCACATTTGGTAAGATCCACCAGATAGGACCACAAATCTGCTAACATATAATATCTTGGCTGACTCAATGCTGACAAGGGGCACAATGGTAGCACGCCCCAAAGGCACAAGAGACAGACTAGCATGCACAAGCTTGGTCCTTCTACTTCAGACCTGTGGGGGCTGAATGGAGGACCGAGCAGCCGAGTCTCTCCCTTCAAGAATACCATCGTGGACTCTGCTTGTTACAGGTCTGCCTGAGCAGCTTGGACCTCACCAATAGCCGTTTTAAGGGGGCTCATTTCTGTTTTTAGTTTAGTCTTTTTTCAGTCCAACACCAGAGCCGGCCGCACAGTCTGACATTGAACGCCCAGACATGTTGCACCAGAGGCGGAAGCCTTTGTATTGGGACCAAACATCATCAAAAGGAAACAGATTTGGAGCGCCGGGAACGAGGAGGCCACATGTGCCAACGAACCATGCCGGAGACACCACATGATAGCAGAAAGCGGAGCAGACCAATGCCCACCCTTTGCACCGCACCAGGTCCTCTCGGATTTTGCACAATATGCACGTCGGGGTCGTACATGACGCAGTGTTTATACTAATGTCCCGGGTTACACAGATCACACAAACACCAGTAGACTCGGGGAGAGGAGGGCAATGAGTTGTATGACACACACACACACACACACACCGCCTACCTTGCCCACAACAAAGGTCCTGGTGGTATGTTTTTGAGAAGGGCGTGCCTATTTCCTTGTTCTTGGGAATTGAAGCCTGAGATCTTTTTGAAGAAAGAAATTCATAGCGGTTCGTTGCATATGTCTCTGTCTGGCCTTTCTTTTTCTACTTCTTTCCTTCCTTGTCCTTCTTCTCGTATTTCTTTCTCCCGACCCTTGTTCAACATCCTAACCTCGAGTACCACCTCACAGAGCACATCACCCCAAAGTAGTATCATCTCTTCATTGAAAGCTGGTAATCTTTGGATGATGAAAACACATTCTTCGTCCAATGTCACACATCATGAATCGAACAAACCTGACGGTGTTGCAAGTCTGCTTGCACGAATTAGGAACTGGAAGTCTTGCATACAAAATCGAATTCAATAATAA
The DNA here is from genome assembly GCA_964036045.1 of Eutreptiella sp. 'Long Island Sound 2002'. Taxonomy (NCBI): domain Eukaryota; phylum Euglenozoa; class Euglenophyceae; order Eutreptiales; family Eutreptiaceae; genus Eutreptiella; species Eutreptiella sp. 'Long Island Sound 2002'. The sequence continues at coordinate 16,511,832 of OZ038390.1, forward strand.
TAATAAAAACAAAGAGGAAACCTCCTTCACCAAATTACCTTTCGAACCTGCACCATGCCATACCGACAGCTCCCAAATGTGGACCGGATGGCATTGCAACCTCCTCCACCACAGCGGCACAAGATCAGATGACGGGACTGTTTTCCTTGTTCAATAAAACGTCAGTGTTCCAATGTGCAAAACCCAGCGGTAAGTTGGTAATGGGAGAAACTTGGGGTAAACTTTCAGTATCAGCGTGGCAACAAGCAAGCTGCTGCGGTGCAAGACTGGATGGAGCGTGGCAAGTATCATGCAGATGGCAGCCATTGGAAGCAGGATAGGATGAGACGAAGCTGATATGACACTGCAAATTACCAGAAGGATATTTAGTGCGAACCTGAAAAAACAATGGTACTGCTCATCACAAAAGAAGAAAAGTGTGCACATTGCACACATCGTCCCACCCCGCCAATGCGCGCGTGCTTGACATTGCCAACATGGCCCCGGCAGACCGTCGTCCTTGAACTACCAGATCATCTGGTACGCGCCATCACAGCTATCCACACCTGCTGATGGTTTCTGACAACATTGCCTTTGCTGCCCACCATCACCCCCCTTCATAAACCCCGAACCGCGTATTAATGTCCCCGTTTACGGGGTTCAATTTCCAAGTTTCAACAGAAAGCAATGGCTATCGGTAGTGCTTGCATCAGAAAGAGATGCGCAGGTTACATGCAGGGTCGTGGTGATTCGATGGTGTGACCAGTTTGGTAGGGTCTGGACAGCAGGGCGTGCACCATAAAAGCCATGGAAAATGGACCGCTTCATATTTCTGGTGTGGCACACTTGTTCATGTGGAGGGTAGTGTACTGTAGAACGCTGCTGTTTGGCAGGCAACCCCTGAGCCCTGAGCCTGGACCGCATCAACTGGAACAAACCGGACGGCGTTGCGCCGGTCCCACAAATGATCGGACTGGTGGGAAAAAATGAGGGGTTCGGCAAATTAGAGACGGCTGTCAGAGGCAAAAACGTGCGACTGCAAAATTGCAGGTGCGAACCCTGGGCAACGAATCCCCCCCCCCCGGCAACTACACACTCTTCGACCCCAACGTCACATTTCTGAAGCGCACCGCCCCGGCTTCACACTCCTAGTCGTCGTTGCCCCCCGCCCCTCCGGGATCGCCCATCGCCTCCATGCGTCGCGCATTACTCTCCTCTTGCTCACGTTTCACCTCTGCCTCTACCTCCACCTTCAAATCCATGAAGGTCTTGTACAGCTCGGGCTCCGCCTCCTGGCACCAGGGGGACCACAGCGGCAGCAGCGACAGGAGGTTGGCGACCGCGATGCCCACGTGGTACATCACGACGCGGAAGGCCTGCCATTTGCCGTAGTAGCGGTACATGAGGAAGGCCATGCAGACGGAGTAGCTCGTGCCGAGCTCCGAGCTGCAGGTCATCCGGACACACGTCGTCGCATAGTAAACCCGCAGGACCCACCGCCAACGCTTGGACCGCGCCATCTTGAGGAACTTCCAGTAGTACGGCTGGACGTTCTTCACGCAGCCTTTGGCGGCGCCTTGGATGTCGCCCGCCAGGAGGGTGTCGCGCCAGGTGTGGGTGGCCTCGTCCACTTGCCCGCACACGGGGCAGACGGCGGCGTGCAGCCCCCACAGGTTCCAGCAGGGCTCATGCAGCACGTGGTCACAGGGTTTGAGCGTGACGACGGTCTGCCCTTCCACTATTTCGTCCCCGCACACCCTGCACTCGACGGGGGTCTTGGCCTGGTATGTGCCGGTCTGCCCGCGCAGCCGCACGGTGGGTGCCAACGCCTCCGGAGCTCCAAACAGAGCAACCAAGACCCGGAGCGAGTACACCCAGAGGGTGCGCGGGTACGTGTGGGGATTGGAGGGTGCCTCAAAGGTCAGGTCGTTGAGCTTGTGCATCATTTTGTCCCGGTTGGCCTGCAACACCGTGCGCAGCTGCTTCTTGGCCTCCTCTGACAGGGTGTCGTTGGTATACTCTTCGATCCGCTTCCGGTGCCGGTCCGACTGTTCCGCATACTTGTTGGTGACGAAAGTCTGCAAACCCCTCATTTTATTCTTGTTGCTCTCTGCTTTACTTGTCAAGCGCAGATAAAACTGATACAGTGCAGCTGCCCCACATATCCAAGTGAACACCATCAGGAGAAACCCCGGTGGCTTCTCCCACTGGTTCATGACGTACAGCACAAACAGCCATTGCGAGTGATACACAATGCGAGGCAAGTCTACGTTCCGTTTCAACCAAGAGATCATGCCTGGGCGTCAGAAAAAGTAGATACGAATGTTCAGGCTAACATGTAGCACGGAAGAAAAAAGACTAAGTGCGATGATCATATGGGCTAGAGGATACATGGGCTCGTGGGCTTTAACAATTGATCGCGTCGCAAACCTGATCTTTGGGTGAATGTTTGCCCGGCGCGCGCCCGGCGCGCTACTTTTCTATTAACTATCCCGACTTTAGCCCCAGATGTACCCTCTCATGGAGAAGCCCCCCGAGTAGACCACGTTGCACTGCGTCACACAAACGCCTGTCACCAAAGCTGTTGACGGGTTGACAGGTGGTGCTAAAAAAAGAGGTTTTTTTTTTCAGTTTCAGGTGTTTTTTCCCCGTTTTTTGTTGTTGTTTTGGGCACAACTTGCTGCCAAAAGCCCATTTTGGGGGGTTTCAGGGGGGTATGGGGTATGGGGGGGGGGGGGGTTGGGCTAGGGTGATTGGGTGCCATGAACCAGTGTACCCTGTTTTTTTTGCTTTACTTGCTGTTTTTGGCAACACATCATTGTGTTTTTCCGTTTTTTTTTGTATCAACAATCCACGGAATCTAACCTGATGCTTGCCATAGGTACCAGTGTCCCCATTTTTGCGCTTGCTAGCCTCTGCTGGTGTACTAGGAATTTTAAATTCTTAGTATGATGTTTGCCATGGGTCCCAGTGTCCCCATTTTTGCCCTTGCTGTGTACCAGGAATTTTAAACTTTAATTCTGATGTTTGCCATGGTTCCCAGTGTCCCAATTTTTGCCCTTGCTGGCCTCTGCTAGTGTACCAGGAATTTTGAAATTTTAGTCTGATGTTTGCCATGGGTCCCAGTGTCCCCATTTTTGCCCTTGGTGGCCTCTGCTGGTGTACCAGGAATTTTAAACTTTAATTCGGATGTTTGCCATGGTTCCCAGTGTCCCAATTTTTGCCCTTGCTGGCCTCTACTGGTGTACCAGGAATTTTAAATTTATGGTCTGATGTTTCCCATGGGTCCCAGTGTCCCCATTTTTGCCCTTGCTGGCCTCTGCTAGTGTACCAGGAATTTTAAATTTTTAGTCTAATGTTTGCCATGGTTCCCAGTGTCCCAATTTTTGCCCTTGGTGGCCTCTGCTGGTGTACCAGGAATTTTAAATTTTTCGTCTGATGTTTCTCATGGGTTACATCCCTCCCTACAGCCCTGCACATGGCACAATACAAAACAAAAAAAAGAAGCCTAAAGTCGAAGATGTGCACATTCGCATTACTGCTTCACAGTTTCAATACCATATAAATGTGTCAGAAATCAGGTGGCCACTCCGATCCCTCCCTCTCTCGAACCTCAGCACTATCGTGCTCCTGGCCCACACAGAAATTCTGCTCACCCTCCCCCCATTCCTCTTCCCGCCCCTCATCCCCCCCCCCGCATCATGGACGGCGATTATGATGGACTGCGAGCTGCACTTCGAGCGGACGTCAACATCAATCTGTCCACCACGGCCGATTGATGAGTACTGCAGCGGCGAGATCTCCAGTGCCCACGACATCCGGCGCAGGTTCCGAAGGCGGGTGGGGGCGTTGTTGTACCACGTGACAACGAGATTCATCGTGTTGCCGACCACATCCAGCCACTCATGGGAGCTGTCCATAGCATCGCGAAAGGCTTGGTCAGCGCGGTGGCAGTTCGCGTGAACGGGGACAATCACGGAGTGCCCCAGGACATCGCGCTGCAGCTGCATGAGCAACCCCACGACACCATTTTTTGTGGATTGCATAACGGCTGCACCATCCGGGCAGTACCAGAAGACGCGGCCAATCCATTCATCCACAGTGAGTCGTGCGCGAAGCATCACCTGCTTATACGCAGCCAAGATGCCCACCGCCGAGCCGTCCTACAAATGTTGCAAACCCAAGAAAGCGGTGCGGCTCTTGCCCATAGAGACCGTCCGCTGTGGTTCGGGGCCGTGTCCTCCACGTCGTGAAACCCCGGGGTCGTCCTTGGAACCGTCCACCCCCTCGAGGCTGTCCGGGGGCTTTTGCTCCTCCATCGGCGTCACGCTGCTGCGGGGTACCCATCTCCACGTCCTGTTCCTCATCGACGTCGATGGGACTCTCCTTTGAAGTAACCGGGGCTTCTGGTGGTCCGCTGTCAACCCTACCCCGTGCCGGCATCGGGCCCACGGACCTCGTGCCCCCGGGAGGCTCGACGTCTGCTGGGGCTCCCGTCTCCGTGACTCCCTCCGAAACCGTGCGTCGGGATTTGTGGCCTCCTCTCCCCTGGCGCCCTGCGCCGATCGTCCGTTCCGCTGCGGCGCTCTCCTTTTCGGCCCCGCCGTCTCCTGTTGCGGATCGTGTCCTCTTGGCCTCTGTCGGGGATGTTCGGACTTTCTCGTCATTTTCGAAGAGCTCCACGAGGCTGGCCGGCCACAAGTCTCTGATATCGGTTTTTCTCCAGCAGATTCCTTCAGTGGTTGGCCAAGGCAGTCGCGTAGTCTGCACACATTCAAATTCGTCTGGGGGAGACGCATACAGGTGAGCAATTTTGATGCTATGCCACCTACCCCACCACAGGAGGTGCCGCCACGGACGTCCCAACCAACGGAGGTAGGTTGCGCCTGCTCGCCTCCAGGCATGCCACCTGGCCTCTCATACCCATTTCGTGGTCCGCTGCTCGTCCCAACGCTGGCGCCTCACCAGGGGCGATCCTGCGGAGCCACGTAGCCCATGCCTGCGCGTATGGCCCCAGTCGTCTCGTGATCTGGCGATGGTCTCGTTTGATCCCCTGGTACGTGATTCCCACCTTGGAGATGTTCGATCGGCGAGGCGATGATATTTCTCCCACTCTGCATAGCGTGGCGAAGAACAGGACCGCCGCGGCATAAATTTTCCACTCTCCCACCCTGGAGCATGATTCGGCCATGAGCTGGAGGAGGTCGGGCCCCCCGAACTGTCGCTGTCCCGGGGAATCCACTGCCGCCTTGGAAATTCTCCACAGCCTGTCCCACTGCAAGGGGGGGATCCACCCCAAGGTAGCCACTGCCTTGAGGGCGGATATGCATCCTCTGGCCGCCGCCGCCTTCTGGCCGTGGGCAAACATGGAGAGCAGGACCTTTTCCACCAACGTCTGCATGTCCCCCGGTTGGACAGCGCCCCCGAACTGGGCAAATCGCCGAAGGTGGCTCGTGTAGGTTCTTCTCGTCGACGGTCGCCACGTTGAAACCAGACAGGCCGCTGGGCACTCCGTGGGGTCGGTCTCTCCCAAGATTTGCCATGCATCCACCACCGCCGGCCAGTCGATGACGTCCTGGGAAGCCACAGGGGTGGGTGCCAGCACAGGCCCCCCCTTTCGGAAGCGGTCCAGCCGTTGTAGCATTGATGTCGCGTCCACCGGCTGGGCCGCCAAATCCCGTCATTCCAGTCTGGGGCAATTCCATACCCAGTGCCTCTCGATGAGCCCGTGACCTTTGCACGTTTTACAGGGTCCCACTGGGGCGGAGTCCGATCGCACCCACTCTCCTTTATGGACCTCGAAATACTCAACCCCATCCACCATTTTGAAACGACGTCGCATGACCTTTTTGAGGCGTGCCCCCGCTGTACTCAGGCCTGAGGTGAAGTCGGGGTCCGCCGATGCCTGTTTAGAGGACATTGAGTCTGACTCGTAGCGCTCCTTGTAACAGTGGACGGAGGACCAGACCAGCAGCCATAAAGACTCCACCATGAGCACCGCAGAGCTATTCAAGGACAACACCGGGGGGTGTGTGTGCCTGAGCTTCCATCCATGGGGGCGTCCCCTGCTGAATCTCCAGTCCCCACCACCTCAATCCATACCGTGGTGTCTTTCTTTTGGTCGTCCGAGAGGTTGAAGAGGAGGGGCTTCTGCGCCTCGTCATCCCACTTGGGGTCATTCTCATGGCGTCCAGCGGCAGGGCTTCCTTGAGGATTGCGCATTTGAGGTAGTACAGGACCCTGGTGACCCATTGAGGGTGGTTCCATACCAGGGCCAGCTCATGTAACTCCTTGAGGCACAGGGGTGGCACAGACTTTTCCGATCGCGTGGGGGCTTCCGATAGACTGTTGACCTTCTCCGTGAGGGACTTGATCAGGGCAGCCTGTCCCTCAAACAAGCTCAGCAGGGCAGGGTCCGAAGCTTTGTTGACAGTGTCCGGCTGCACCCTGATTTTCTCAAAGACCCCTGTGGTCATGTTTATTTGGACTTGCTCTGTCAACGTGTAGCCAATCAGATTCTCGATGAGCGCTTCCTCTGTCCCCCCGAATCCTGAGGCACTGGCAAATGTCTGGAGCCATTGCGAACGCGAATCCCCCAGATGGCGAAGGGACTTGGTTAACCTCATTTTTGCCTTAGCCCAGGACGCTGCTGGGGTTCCCTCTCACACAGAGTCGTGCACTCCGGCCTGGAAGTAATCCTGAAATTCCATGCATTCCGCCATCTTCCCCAGGCAAAATTTCAAAAACAATCTGGAACAAATAAGACAGACATATAAAACCCCAGTTAGCAAAGCTAACAGTCGGATTCCTTCACGGTCACTCCCTCACTCGTCCGCATGGGTGCAGCGGTGGCGTGCATGATATCCCGGGCCGACTGTGGGGAGTGGTACGCAGGTGCCACGGTTCCACCCACCAGTGTTGCGGTCATTGCATCCGGACCCAAAGTAGTGAACGGCCCGCACCTTTTGGCAATGCGGTAAGCCAAATGGAACAACCCAAAACTAGCATTCCGCACTGGCTGGGCCAGAGAACCAACAACGGTCGTGGATGCACTGTTGCTTTCCCAGAGTGCCATAGCCACTGCATGCAACCCTGAATTGCTGTGCTCAAGCACGGTAATCCGCCGGAAGCTCATGGTGCCCACAATCCATGCTTGGTGCATACCAGCCTGGGGGTATTCCTTGCAAGCAACACACCACATCGCCACATTGCCAAACCTCAACTAGGGTCTGCCAACTTGCCATTGGGTATTAAAATGCCTCTGAGTTTTCTTCTTGGAGCTGGTTCCTGGGGCTTTGGGATGCAGGTCTTGCATACCCATTCAATCCGATGAGGCACGGCGATGGCGCATGCATCATGCACCCAATGCATACAAGACTTGCAGGGCCGCATAACATCCCCCGGCGGGGAGTCACACACCCTGCAAACAGATTGGAAGCAATTGGCCCCTTCTTTGCAAAGGGCATGAACACTTTGGTTGCAACCTGGGCACACAACAATGTCCCCCAGGAGCTTCTCCTTGCAACACCCACAAGTGGGCAACCCAGAACTTGAAGTGAAGAAGGTTGATAGTCCTGCTTGCACGGAAGATGGGGAGGAAACCGGCATCCTGCCCTTCAGGAGGTGCGGGGTCATCCTCGCCCGGGGGGGATGAGCGGAAACACCACCCGTTGCGCTTGGCGGCCTTGCTGGCAGAACGGGAAACTTGCGTGGCAAATAGCTCCACGCGATTGGCGTTCAAGTGTTTGACAGCGTCGGCCACAGAAGAAAAGTGTGACCATGCACCCCTGGATTCGGGGCGGAGCCACACAGGCGGCATGGGCTACGGATACAAAGCAAAAACAGAAGGGTGGAAGCCTCATACTATTTGCCTTTCCCTTGCCCTCTCTCAAACCCTTTGCTACCGTAAGTTGCGAAACCACATCTTAACTATGTGATATTCCCTGTTTTCGTACGTTGGCAATGCAAAAGCAACGCTCACTGAAACTATCCCGTATCAATTGAGTCCATTAGGCCTATTTTAACTAATTATTTACTCGCGTATACCATATTGGAACCGGAATAACTAAACACCCACGGCAACTAGTTAGGATTGCTGACTGGCACGACAAATTCCTTCAAAAAATAAGAAATGTGTGAAAAATGTAGGAGTTGCATATTTCAAACTTACCAAAAATGGATTGCAAAAGCAACGCAAAAAAACAGCGGAAAAACACCAAAAAACATCGAAAACACAAAAAAACGGGGGAAACGGGGAAAAACAAAAAAAAACAGCGTTTTTTCCTAATTGACGGGTGGTTGGACGGGCATTTGCGTTTTCACTGCCTCCCCTACAAAGCACGTTGCATAATAAAGCAATAGCTGTGAATTCAACCACTCCAACTGTCATTTGTATTGTACTTAACAAACAAAGGGGGACAAAATCAGTAAGTGGCTACCAAAAGCGTAACAAAAATTGTCCTTGTTTCCTCAATAGCACCGGAAGGTTGGGGCTCAAAAGAGGGCGGAATTGCTATGTCACCTCTGCATTCTCGGGGATCCCCAAACAATGGGGGACAAAATCAGAATTGGCTGCCTCACCCCTGCCTTCTCGGGGCCCAAAACAGGGCGGAAATGCTACGCCACCCCTGCATTCTCGGGGACCCCCAAACAAAGGGGGGCAAAATCACAAGTGGCTACCTCACCCCTGCCTTCTAGGGGGCCCAAAAGAGGGCGGAAATGCTATGTCACCCCTGCATTCTCGGGGATCCCCAAACAATGGGGGACAAAATCAGAATTGGCTGCCTCACCCCTGCCTTCTCGGGGGCCCAAAAGAGGGCCGAAACGCTACATCACCCCTGCATTCTCGGGGGTCCCCAACAAAGGGGACAAAATCAGATCTCAAAACCTACACTAGGGGTAACAACGATGCCCCTAGTATCTCAAAGTATGGGTCTCTAGTACGGGCAGACGTGGTGGGAACAAGTCAACCTAGTAAGGAGTGGATGTGGTGGAAACGAGCAAAAAATGGGTGAAAATGGGTGAAACTGGGTGAGAATCCAAATATGCCATATCCCCAATGTGAAAGAAGCATCAAAATACCTGGTTTCAAACAACAATAATGCCCATAGTATCACAAAGTATGGGGTTCTAGGACGGCTAGACGTCCAAATAGTTGCACTGCGTGCACTGCGCTTAGTGCACCCCCTAAAAGGTCACCGGTGGGGCACGGGTCAAAAAAGATGCCCGGCGCGCTAATGCTCTCCCTTTAGCTACTGACAATAGTTTTGTCCAGACCGAGGTGAGCTGGTGTATTCTGCTCACCATATGGTACTCGAGCTACTGACAATAGTTTTGTCCAGACCGAGGTGAGCTGGTGTATTCTGCTCACCATATGGTACTCGAGACAATCTCTCAGAATCAAGATTCAGAGCTGTCCAATTCCACGGTGATCCCACAAATGACTTTGGTAGCCGATCTGACACGTAGTGAGGATTAGCTGAGTTTGAAACCAGGTCACGCAGTTGGAGACTGCCACGCCCGTAGGCTTCCCATTGTGCATGAGGCACAAAGACTGTAGGCTGAAAAAGGACCTTTAGCTGCTGACAATACAGAGTCTTGAAGAGCACCATTTTTGCATACCTTTTAAAGTTCCACCTTCTTGCGCCTGTGTTTCGTTGGGCACCCTTGTGGTGATGAGCAATGGACCAACTTTCTGGCGCTTTCGGCTGTTGCATGTGTGCCCCACTTCCCCATTAGCCCTCCAATATTCGGTCTTGATTAGGGTTGCCCTGCAGAACCACGAGCGCTGGCGGTGTGGGGCACGGCCAACACAAAATGAAGATGTGCCCACTCTTCTTGGTGGATACATCCAGCGGCACTGTCACTTGCATGCATGTTCTGTAACCACTAGTCGAACAATTGGATTGGCCACCGGCCTGTGATTCTCAGGCCCTTGAACAACACTTCACAAGTTGTGGGCTGTCGGTTTCAGCTCCATTGGGACTGCTCCAAAGGCTGGGGGGAAGCTCACTTCATAGACACTATCCTGGGTAGGGGCTTTGCACCGGGTAAGGAGGTTGGGTAGGGAGGTTGGTAAGGGGGATGGCACTTCCAGGCTGTATAGGCATGAGCGCAGAGGAAAGTGGCCGAACCCCACGCCCCATGTCACAATCACCACCTGCTTGTGTACTTGCACATTTCATAATTGGAGGTGGAATTGCAGGTGGCTGCGGACATGTTGTTAATTTGTGGTCGCATAGGGGTGCCATCCCACTGCCTCGATCCTCCATGCATGCACCCCCTGCTGAGTCCTAGAAATCCCAAATGTATCACCCGACAAGTGGCATTCTTGAACTGCGATGCCAGCATGAGCATGGTGTACTTGCCATTACCGCAAAAAAAAATTACACAATGGGACGATTTTTTCTTTACGCACATTTACCCCCAAAAAGAAATTACACATATTACAACATACATGTGTATCCTCAGTCACATCAGTGCCCCATGGCATTCCTTCTGTTTACCACACTTTATCAGATGCATTTGCCTGCCGGCACCCATGGCTCTCGCACCTCCCACAAGGTGTGCCCCACCTCCACCTGCTTGCCCTCCTTTGCCCTCACTATGCCTTGTTGGCTGTGCCTCTACATTCGTCATGCCTCGCTTTTCTTCGTTGCCACTGCACTCTCTCCCCCCACCAATGCCAATGCAACTTCTTCCAACCAAGCATCATGGGCCTTTGAACTTGGCCTTGCTTCAGGCGCTCTTCCACAAGGACCCAGGCTATCCTCTGTGGTTCAAACCCCAAAGCCCCCCCGGCTAGACCGCTCTTTTTCTCAATTCTGGCTTCTCATGCAACTCTTCTACTGTGGTTCCCAGTAGTTCCGCCAGTTGTCCTCACTTTGGGCACCCATGGCCTACTACCAACTACCTCAATGCTTCTCACCCTATGTGTCACTCGTGGGCCTGTTGGGCAGTGGTTTGGGGGGGGGGGGGGAGCTCCAAAACGCTGATATGTATCCAGCTGCTGAGAATTCCTCCGTGGCCACAACACAACTTGAACACACTGAATTACTCATTCTTGGGGGGGGGGGGGGGGTCAGGCCATGATAAGCTGCCGAAGCTCGCTCATCAAAAGGCACTCGAGAAATCTCTCGGAATCAAGGATCAGAGCTGTCCAGTGCTACCATTGTCCCACAAGGCGATGTGGTAGCGGACATAACACATAGTGAAGATAAGCTGAATCTGATAGCAAGGGAATGCAGCGGGAGCTGCCACGCCCGAAGGCATCCCAGTGTGCTTTTGGAGCACAAAGAAAACTTGAAGGCTGAGTAAAAACAGCGGTGTGCAATGCATCGAGAAAGCTGTGTCGAAGAAGAAGAAGGTCTACACTAAGGTGGAAAAGGTTGTTGTCTGCTATGAACTTGGTAACATTGTCCTCAAATCTGGGGGGTTGGGGGAGTGTAGGGCATGCGAGTCCTTTTTCCCTTGAAAACACTGAATTACTTAGGGGGAATGTTTGCCCAGCGCGCACCCGGTGCGCTACCTTTGTATTAAGTATCTTATCTATAGCCCCAAGTTTATCCTCACCTGGGGAAGCCCCCCAAGTAGACCGCACTAGACTGCAAACCTTCCCTGCAAGGCACCTTGCATAACATAATTCAACAACACAAAATGTCACTCCCCACTTCCAACCACCACCCTTGCCATCGTCATATACTGGGTGCAAAGGATGGGCCAATTTCTTAGACACGGCGAGAAGGTACCCCCAATTGTTTGGTGAGGTGGGGGCAAAAACAGGCACGGGTGGGGAATGGTCAAAAAAAGATGCCCAGCGCGCTAATACTCCCCCTTAGAATTCAATGCCCGAACCACCATCGCTTTTCAATCTGACGCACACGGGACGACCTCTGCCATGTGCCAATCCACGCCCACACAACATCCAACAGTCGGCACTATGCAACTCCAGGACACGGGCCATGACGAGCCCTCAGCTCGCAGCAATGCTTCACCAGGCAGTGGCTGTGCAAGAAGAAGGAAAGAGGAGGTGTAGGAGGACAGCAAGGGACCGCATGCATCCCGCCATAGTGGACCCCCTCCTCCCTCTGCCCTTCCTCCATGTGCAACGGCCTGGCCCTTTTAAGCAATACATGGGGCATCATTGGATCGAACTCATTGGATTCGCTCACATCGATGCATCTCGGTACGGCATGACGTGTTCAACACATTACCTGGGGCAATGTTGCAGTCCACCTCAGGCACTGGTCTGCGACAGGAACACGTTTGAATTCGTCTGCCCCATCTGCCAGGGCGCAGAACAATGCAGTGGAGGGCAGCGCAGTGTACTGCATGGCAATGCAGTGCAACACAAGGGCGTGTGGGGCACTGCAATGCGACACCGTGAGGTGCGGGGCAATGCCACGCAGGTCCGTGCAGCGCGAGGCAATGCAGTCCAGGGCAATGGAGTGCAGGGGTATGCGGTGTGGGGCAATGCACCACACTACCGAACCGGTGCTTGTGGTGGTCTCTTTTGGTTGAAACGCAAGCTGGCGAAAAAGTCCAGTTCGTTTGTGTTGGTTTTTGCAGAGGAAACCCTCTGCCTTGTGACAGAGCATCCGGCAAATGCATTGCCATGCACTGCATTGCCGTGGGCAGTAGTGCCCTGCACTGTGCTGCACGGCCCTCCATTCCACTGCCCTGCCCTGACATGCCCTGCACTGCACTAGCCTGTGCTGCCGTGCCCTGTGCTGCCGTGCCCTGCACTGCATTGCCCGCTCTGCTTGAGTGTTTTGCTAGTGTTTGGGGATCAGAGTTGGGAATAGAACAACTTAAGGCAATGCTGAGCAGGGCAGTGCCACAACGCCCACTGCGCGAGCAGGTCTGTATAGGCTGGCCCCAGCTTCAGGCCGCAGGACATGCCGTTGTTGGGAGCTCAGGGCTTTTCTTGCGGCGTGAGAGTCTGCGCCTGTTGGGATTTCCATGCAATTGGTCTTGCGCAGGTTGTTGTTCAGCATTTCTGCCTTGGCGTAGAAAATGTGGACCATGTGGCGCATTCTTCCTGAAGCATCGGAGGACTTCTGTGGTCTGGTCTGGTCTGGTGACGAGTTTGGCCTGGGTGACCCCAGGAGGCATGCAGAAGAGAGCAGCACGACGCCAGGCATCCCGCACGCGTTTCAGAGTCCTGCACATGTCCAGCCAGACTCATGTCGGTGGTCCCCCAATGCTTTCACTGTGTGGTGGTCAGATGCGCACAAGTGCAGTATCTACGGCACCCCGATTGGAACATTGGCCCATGATCCGATGAATCCCCTGGACAAGGGTCGCCAGGAGTGCGCTATCGGCGCACAGCTCGTATTTTTCCAAACATTCCAACGAACATTTCGGTGATGATGAAGGGACGTTGCCCAACAACATTTCTCCGGCTGGACGGCCTACCTTCTTCGTCTGGTGACAGGGCTTGTGAACACGAGCTTCGCGACGAAAATCTCCACCGCGTCGTCAGCTCAGGCTGGAGATCCGGGGTGCCCCCAATCGCCTTTTCGAAGGGCTGTCCACATTGACCCGACGTACCCCCGCCCCAACAAGACACTCAGCGGGCAGCAACGAGGCAACTTCGACACGCAACCTGCAAAGCGTTCCGTGTTCGCATGTCGCCTGAGTCCCTGAGGCTGAGAGGAAAACCTTCTCTACCCAGCGCCCTCGAGAGAAACCACCCGGGTCTGCCTGGGGTGTCGCACGTGCTGTTGCATCGGATGATGCGGCCCCGTAGTCTAAAAGGCAAACAGGTGACTGTTCAGGGCCGTAGAATCAACAAGCGCATAAGATGTCGTGCAGGCGGCGTCAGGGGGGGGGGGGGTTGCTGCGCTGCACAAACCGTCACACATCAGCGGCGCCAGGCACCCTCCGAGACTCATCCCGCGGCCTGCAGGCGCCCGCAAGGGAGTAGACGCTCGGGGGCAGTACGCTGTACCCCGAAGCAACACCAACACGACGAGCGAAGGAGGACCACAACGAGACCGAGCCCTGGGCGCAGCGCCGCTGGACATGGCGAAGCGAACGGGGCCGACAGTTCAGGGGCCCATACACGACGGTCCCTCTCGCACTGGCCCGCACTGTCGGTGCACACCCCGCGGCATGAGTGCGAGTGGAGCAAGATCGCGCTTGGCGGGTTTCGGCCGGACCCAACCAACTCGAGTCCAACGACCGGACACAACCGGGTGGCAGCAACCGACTGGCCTCTCACCGAGCGGATCCGACCGACCGGAACCCAACGACCGGGAGGGGCAGAGCAGCCGTTGCCGGAGGGTGAACCAACAAAAACAAATGTCACACAAGACCGCGCTTGGCGGGTTTGCGCCGGACCCAACCAAGCCACATAGTTCCGGACCCCGGCCTCGCGCGAGCAGGCCCAATGGCAAGGGGGTGGGTTTCCTGGCTGGGCCACATGAAACGGGTCCAAACGCGGGGCGCTGCTTTCAAGGTTCGGGGCCTGGTGGGTCGTGGCCTGTGTGGCGCACACTGCCATCGCCCATCCATGGCCGAACCAGCCCTGAGCAGGGCCTATTGATGCCATTGCAAGGGCTCCTCACGTGCGCTCCGGCCCAGACTTGCCACGAGCGTCTGCCCGCTCAGACATGATCGGATGGAGCAGGGTCCTACTGAGCCACACACTGGACGCCGCACGTTCCTACTGAGTTCTGGTGGTGCACGGGGCGGGTATTACCGAGTGACCTTTGGTACGGGGCCGATTGCTACTGAGAACCCGGTTCTCTGCCAGGCGCTAGTGGCATGTATGCTCCGACCCCTCCACGAGACGCTGCATGGCCCTGCCAAGGTGAGGCGCACGTGCCGGGCGAAGGAGGCAAAGCCAGAGCACTCTGAGGGTCCCGGTGGGGCTCAGGTGCTATCCATTCCTCGCAGGTCCGGGACTGGGACGGGCAGGCGCCACAGGGCGACAAATCGCGGGATGTGGCCGTGGCGAATGAAGCGCTCCTCGCGCTCCAGCAGCGCGGGGCCCAAGCGGAACGGGGGGGCCCAGAGGTTGATCCGGTAGAAGTAGTCGAAGCGCGTGACGGCGATGGGGGTCTGCTTCTTCCGTTTGCCCCGCCGGCCCGGGGCCATGACCGTCCAGTTGTGGGCGTGCAGGCTCTGGAGGGACGTCTGGCTCATGAGGGGGTTCGAGGTGTTGGCGAAGCTGGTGGTTGCGAGATACTTGGCGCCGCTCAGATTAATGTTGGAGAGCACTGCAACGAGGACAGCGGGGCAAATGGGAACAGGGCCCTGGCGAACCCCGCCGCTATGGACCATCAAGGCCAGTAGTACCATACCGTGTACGGGGGGGGGGATGATTTCGTGGGGGAAATATTTCGCCGGGGAAAATTTCGGAGGGTTACAATTTCGCCACCCCTGCAAATCCCAAAGCTTACACTGCCTCAGGCACACACTGCACTGCCAAAGCCCCCAGATTTCGCCAGGGGGGAATTTCGCCACCTTCTTTAAAGCCGAAATTTTCCCACGAAAATAACTCCGCACGAAATTCCCCCCCCCCTCCCCCCTGTGGTAGGACCGGTGGCCTGTGCCGTGTCTTTTGGAGGCTGGGGTGCATTGTGGGGGAGGTGGGGGGGATGTTTGTGGGTGAGAATGGAATGACTGTCCCACTATTCACGGATGCAGCGGGGGGCTGGGGGAATCACGGAGCCAGAAATTCCGAGATACCCACCCAGCCCCCAGGATGCACACTTAGCAAAACGCTGTTGTGAGTGCAAGATCACTCCCGTTGTCGAAGCAATTGTCGGGTAGCCTGCGAGTGACCCGATGTCGTTGACCTGATTTCCCCAGACTCTGTGGGATGCCTGAACGGAATTTCATCTTGTAGCCTGATCTTGACCGCCAAGCGAGCGGCCATGCTGGAACAGAAGCCATGTGGCAGTGAGGACAGGGTGTAGATTAACGCATATTGTACATTACTACAAATCACATTATATTCGGGCAAAGGGGGGGGGGGACAGGGCAATGGGCACACCTTGTGCAGTATCCTTGAGCGGCAAGTGAAATAGCACGTCTCTGAGCAGGATCATATCCGCCGGTGGGGGCACCATCGTGACAAGGTCGAGCACAAAGAACCGTCGAAATGTACTGTGATTCTGCAGACAGAAAGTCACCCAGACCGGAACTCCAGCACACGGGCTTTGCAGAGCGGTCATTGTGGGGGGCATGCAACACACACGCTTTGTGTAGCTCAAACTGTGGTAGATTCTGCACACAACTAATGGTCTCCACCCTTGCATCAATTATGATATGAGGGCTGACTAACATGTGAGCGGGGGGGGGGGGGGAAGGTTTCGCCATCTCCTCTCTTGCAGAAAAAGACCGCTCAACACAGTAGGCACACCTCACCACCACCACCCTGCTCCGCTGTGCCCCTTCATTCCCCACAACCGACAGACTGGAAATGGGAATTTGATTTGAATCCTCGTTCCCCACAGGAATAAGAATTTCGATCACAATCCTCATTCATGGCCATGCGAATGGGACTTTCGATCGAAATCCTCCTTCATAGCCATGGAATGGGAATTCTGATGAAGGGCTTGGGGTGGGTCTGGGTGGGCTTCGGATGCGGCAATAGGCCCTATTTTGAGGCTGGGGCGTTCAAAAAATAGGTTTTGGAAATATGGGGACACTAGGGACCGAGATTTTTGGGGGGCATGAAGCGAATTCTGGGCGAAAAAATAGGGTATGACATCACTTTCAAAAGAGCCTACCCAGAGTGCTAAAAATAGGCCAATTAGGGGCAAATTCAACAAAAACCACACAAACCCAGAAACCCCATAGCGCATAATGAAAATGGGCTAATTTTAGGGATGAAGTAGCTATCTTAATTGGCCTGGGTAGGATAATATCATAGTGATGTCATGCCCCATTCTTAATCCTTCTTAGGCCTTGATGGAGCCTGATATGCAGCATGCAGGAACTCTGCCCGACCCCCTCCATCAGAGCCCCGAAGGAACTCTGGGCTATTGCACGTGCGCACAAGAGGCAATCAGCACAAAGTGCAGGAAGAAAATTGGCTCGTCAGTGGCTTAAAAGAGCGTACAACCTGAAGATAGCCTTGAGGGACTGAAGAGCTAGATCTCATGTTTGCATCCCAAGTGGTCTGGGCTCATTGTTGAAAAAAAGCGTTTTTGATCCTCTGCGCCGCAGGCAGGGGAGCGGTGCTGGCTGCGGCGAGCCTGCACAGCTGCTGTTGCGCACTAGCACGGGGGTCTAGGTGTCCGTTTGGGCCATTCTGAGGGGTTCGAAACCACAAAAAGTGGGGCACAAATAGTGGGGGGTTGCAGTTGGATTGGACCCTCTAAATTGGAATCCAAGCCATGTAGCCCAAAATACAGCTCAATGTTGGTTTGGGGCTAGTGCTGGCCAAAAAAAAACCGTGAGCCATTTGCGGGGCATGGCATACTGCGGAGTTACCAGGTGAAACAACCTTCCTTGACACGCCGAAAATAAGCCCGTTTCAGCGTTTCTTATTGTGCGACCGTTTTGGCCTGGGTTTTGGCCAACACCGTAGGCCAATTGGGCTCCGTGCCGGTCTACACATATGCACATGTAAACACAAAGTAAAACAACGAGAACCCGCACATGCTCTTGCCCAAGGAGGGGGCTGACCTTGTATTTCCTCTGATGATGCTCGATGACGAACGGGGACAGATCTGCACCCATATAATACACGCCAGACAAGTTCGTATGCGGCATCCAAGCCAAGTCCCCACACGGCACATCCAACATGGATTTGATCCCATAGCCATCAATGGCCTCCCGCAGAAAGTGCCGGACATCCTCTGTGACCGACACCGTGCTGCCGTCCCCTGACCCCAAGCCCTCTGTGTACAAGCGGTTGAAGGCTGCTTGCTCGAGCGCCCTGTCGGGCGCCTGCACCGCCTCCGAGGCGCTGTGGTACTGACACTGCGGCCCGCCGTAGTGGTCTGGGCAAAGGCATAGCTGCAGCTGAGCACTCCAAACCCCTGGCCCACAAGCGCCAAGGCTGCCATGGCCACACCAGACCAGAACACAAAACACGGCGATCCTCACAGACATTGCATGGGGGCCTGGCGCATAGATTGGTTTTCTGGATCAAGCAGGAGGTACCGTATGGCCCAAAAGAGGGGAGCACATGACAAATGCATGGAAATCTCACAACGTGTGCACTGCTGAAATGCATCATGGCCAAAAAATGACAGCACAAGGCTACAACAATTCATGGGCACCTCACGAAGAATGAACTGTCTAAAGCTGTCTATATGATACACACGACATTTTTTCCAGCCTAAATCCAGACCAAAGAAGTCGTAGGCTCTCGGTATAGGAACACGAAACGAGATCGAAAAGCTAGTCCGTCAACCGTGACTCCACATAGCTTGTGTCACCCATAGCTAAGTCAGAGGCCCAGTGTAGAAGGTACTGCATGCTTTCGAACGCAATGATAAGTTCATTACCTGTTTGAAAATTGTCACAAAATGAAGACCTTCAAAAGGCGGGTGTATTCGAGGAGTTCTGCTGCATCAGATGAGCGTGTGTCTCTTAAAAAGGAAGGTATATACACTGCCACACTTTCATCCTTGTGCCGTTGCAGCATTTCCTTCTGCTTGCGGGATCATGCGATCACGCTTCGAGCAATGTCTGACATTACTTGTTGCAATACTGTGCGATGCATCGCAACTACTTGTGGTCACAGGGAAATGTTGTTGTCAAAGCCGTCTTTTGCAAAAAAAGCAATATGTGCGGTGTGAACAAAATAATTGTCTATGTGTTATCACAATTGGACCGCTGTCAGTACATACCAGCCCACTCTGCATCTAACCAACATCAGATATGCACCAGAACATACCGAAGGTCAAAGATAACACATCTTCGGAACATCAAGCGTAATGAGGCACATCTCATGCGCATCCGTGGCACATAATCAACGCACAAAATTGCACCGATACTGTAGAACATGCACGCAATCATGCAATACACACAACCACACCACACATGTGATCATAGATCTGACAACGGTCAAAAGTAGCATCCATGACAAAGCAGAATAAAACGCATGCAACATGTTTTCAGATACGCAAAAACCATACACCCAGCATACCAGGTATCACCAGCAAACTGCATCTATCCATTTTTAGAACCATCTGAAAACGAGGTACTCCCCTACACATTCCCGAGCAATTACACTCATACAATACCGGTACTGCTACAGCCAATTTCATGGGCAATCCAGGCTGCAGGGCAACAATGGTGCCGGCAGTTTATGTGCATTTTTCACCACAGCCCCTGTTGCAGGCAAATGTACAGGTGTCCTCATCTCGGCACGCATACAGCGAACCATTTGCAACAAATGCAGGCTATGCCAGCAGGCAATCCTGGATAAGGTCTGTTGTATTTCTGTCAGCAATATGCGCTGCACAACATCGCATCTCTGTTTCATATCATCTATGCCACAGTGCCCCACATGGCATCCGGTTTTATCACCAGGTGCGATGCATTTGGCTGGTAATATAATTTCTTCTGCGCATCCGGCACCACGCACCCCATCTCTCCCCACCTGTGCCCCTCGACTCTCCCCATGCCATCCTGCTGTGCTGCTTCGCCACAGTCCTAATACCTCGCTTGTCTGCTTCATGAACACTGCACCGGGGCCACCTTGTGCCTTGAGTCAGTGCGCATGTGTTTGTTTGTCATCGGCGATTTGGATCGACGCCACTTTTTAGGCGCCTTTCTTTGAGGTATACGAAGGAATCAAGTGCACTGCAATGATTCAAACCTCCTGAGACCATGTGCCATGACTGAGTTCACACACCCGCAAAGGCCCTTTAAAAGGGGGTCGAGGTAACAGGATCTGTGGAGTGGGAAAGGGGGGTGGCCTCCAACATGTTGGTAAGCCTCAACATTAGTCGAAAATGCAGGTCTGTGCACCTCCATCCTTTGGTCATCACTGAAAGTCCATCACATGCTGCTTGAATGCCATGATAGAATGCATGGGAGTGTTCATTGCTGTGTTACTGGTTTTGGAGGATCTTCTTTTGCTGACTTTGGCGCATGGGGCACCCAGGGGTCGGTCTACTGAGGAAGGACAGCATGCTCGGGGGGGGGGGGGGGGATTGCAGCCCCCCAAGCCTGAAAAAATTGCGGTAAAATTGCGGTAAATTGCGGTAAAATTGCGGTAAAAATTGCGGTACATTTCTTTTTGGTCCCCACACTCTATGCCAGCAATGAGCAGCAGTGGAGCACAAGATTTTTTGCAAAAAGGTTTTTTTGACCAATTACGCACCCAATTGGCAATTTCAGCACACAGCATGCACAATGCACCAAAGCCTTCAGCACAAGCATCTAATCCAACCGTCCTTCCACGTCACCATTATAATGGGCCATGAAAGCCACACGACGGGCATTGTCGCTCATTCGTCGGGGTACTGTGCAGCTCGAGCAGCAGGCGTCATCTGTGTGGCACAACATGCCTTTTGGCCACCCTGTCCTTTGCCATGCTTCACTGGCCCTTTGCCCTTGCCAGAATCACTGTCCCCAGAAGTAGATGACATTCTGGGAACACAAAAACAGAAAAGCGTCCTGCCACACAAATGACATGCAGGACAGATGAGAACACAGAAACGTACAGTGTGCCTAGTGACAGCAAAGAGAGAGAAAGATTTTTCCTCAGGGGAAAATTGATATTTTTGAATAGAGGCATCACTGAAAAATTGCGGCAAAATTGCGGCAAATTGCGGTAAATTGCGGACCTCAATCCCCCCCCCCCCAGCAGCATGACAGCTTTCAACAACCGTTTTTTTCCCACTGCCCCCCACCCCGACCAAAAAAGCCACGCCAGATGTAGGCAGGCATCAAAGTGGCTCCACAACCCCTGTTGTACCAAGGAACCTAAAGCAGTGAGAAGTGAAAGGACCACATAAACTTGCTGCGCGGTTGCCAAAGTGGGAAGGACTCACATAGTTACATAATCGCCACTGTACCGTGCGAATCCTAAAGTTTCGCGGAATCCTACTTTTTGCGTTTGGTGTTTTGAATTAATATTGAGCAAAATTTTTGCGACAGCATCCAAAATGGGCAAAAAACACCCATTTTTTTTGTAAGGCGTTACGCCAAAAATTGATTTTTTCTGCCGTCTTTTTTTGCGTTTTGGGGATTGATTCATTTTGTTGCGACTGCAAGAGACCGTGCGTACCTTGGACTCTTGGATTGCAGTCCATTCCTAAACAGGCATACAAATGTGGATCAGTTGGACTCTGGGATTGCAGTCCATAGCACAGAAAAGCACCAACACACATGATTCAAGTCTACCAGTTTTTCAACACACCAGTTCCAAACTCGTCCATATTAGTGCCCATGGCACGTGAAATGTTGCTTTGTCAGTTTGTCTGATAATAGTGCATCAAATGCTGAAAAAATGCCACAGACAACTCTGCTGGATCAGACAACAAGAAAAACCACAGCACTGTACATGGCTGTGTAAGAGAAATACCATGAACACACAAAGGCTCACTTATGCAATTTGCAATTTGGCCCTAGGCACAGAAAGGCGGACCACACCATTGCCATCCTGTTGGAACTGGATATCATATTTGCCATTCCCATGTTTTTTTTTTTTACCACCTTGGCCTGAACCGTTGCCCCGTTGCCACGAGCAGTGGGGCAAACCCTCCCGCGCTTCTGACATTCTTGCAAAAAGGGGGGCACGGGCAAATATTTTATTTTTGCGATTTTTTTGCCGAACCCATTTCTGCGTAAGGCCATGAAGCAAATAATGAATTTTTTTTTGCGTTTTCTTTTTGCGGACAACAACACCTTGTGCCGGGAATTAATTATTTTCGCAAATCTTTAGGATTTGTTCGGTCTTTGCCTCCCCAGGGAGGGGAAGTCCCTGTATGGTGATCGGGATAGCGCTTGCTGGCGGCATTTAGGCCTTAAAAAAAAATCGGCACGTAAACGCTCCCTCACTTGCATCAAGTGTTGTCGGGCAGTTGTAACAAGTGTCTGTCAAAATATGGTGAGTTCCTCTGGAATGCACTTGTTGTGTTGCCTGCACTGTTCTGCCGTTGGCGGGTAGCCAACAGCGGTCGACTCACCAAAAAGTGGTCAATGGGTCCTAGCCGTGGATCTACAGAAGGGAAACCAAACTGATGGCTGTAAAACGGTTCGCCCCTGCGCCCCTCTGAAGTTCAAGAATAGTAGATACACCAGACACTGTTCCCACTCATGCCTTCGTTTACACAGATAGGCGGCTGCATTGCATGCAAGCAAGCATCACCCAAGATGTTCACCTTGTCTGCCAACATTGCAAACTTGTGCTGTGAAAGCTCCCTTTACGGCATCTAAAAGGGCCATGAATCATTGCATGCCTGATGAAGCACAGACCCAATCCGTGCTTTGCATCGCTGGGGCTTCATACTTTAAACGAAATTTGTCAAGAGGTTGTGTGGAACAGCCTCTTGCAAGAACAAAACGCCATCGGAATGCATCACGACAATCATCATAGATGCGCTCTAAGCGCATTATGGCTGACAATGGGAACATACGAGAGAATGAGCTGTGGTGTCACAGGTGTAATGAGCTGACAATGTGCATCCAAGAAAACAGACAATGCCCAATATCCAGAGTGAAGCAGTTACAAGGCCTGAAAACAACAATGGTAAAAAAAATTTGGTTCTGCAAAAACCGGAGACCAGGAGATCGTCGGGACATCAACCACGACACACTATCATGATAACAGCGTAGAAATTCGCAATGCCCTTAGCTTGGGCCAGCTCAGGGTAACAGAGTCGTGTTTGTTTTGTGTTTTGGTGACCTTGAAATTTAGGGAATCGTAGCATTTGTTGTTGTAGAATTTTGACACTCATACCTGATGGTCCGCCCATACAAGAATGCTCCTTGCGAGCTTGCTTCTGACAGCATAATGGCACGAAACAGGTTTTGAATGTCTGTGCAGGCTTGTGGGTCGCCTGCTAATGGTGGCTTGCAATTTGCAACTGGAGATGGGGCTTTCTGAAAATCGTTTTATGATTGTTGAGAACTGTTGAGGGTGTTTGGCTGTGAGTGGCACTCTGGCGCGAAGACCACGAGCACCAACGAGAGACTGCAATGACATGCAAAATTCTAAGTGCCAAAAACTAAGCTTTTGGCATCGAACAATGGGAACCTACGACATGTACAATTTGGCATCACACTGGAGCAATGCATCCGACCAGGCCGCGCGACAGTGGGGAGTCCCGGGTGCTCACACTGCACTCGGCCCACCAACTCACGCATACCCACGAGTATACCCACCCACACAGACCCACCACACACCCGTTTGCAAAAGAGCTCCTCCACCCGCAGCCTGATCCTGGTGCCTCGCCCAGTGTGCGGCACAAATTAGCCCAGCACATGTCTTCAAATAGGGGGACATATCATTTTCCTCCCGACCACCACTACCCTATCAAGGTTAAGAAATAGGTCAGTTCTCCACCACTGGGGGGGGGGGGGGTTGCAACATGGATCAGTTGAGGCCGAGACACTGCCAGGGAGGCATCAGCACCGTCTGGCCCATGAGCGGATGCCACGCCATTAGTGGCTGGGATGGCATCCTTTCGGCCACAAGTTACATGTCAGCCAAGGCAAGGGCTTTTGAGGAAAACAAACATGCCAAAGTGCAAGCACCATGTTCCCTTGTCCCACACTTGAAAACGAAATCTCTATCAGTCACCAAAGCGCTGCAGAGTTGGATCGCACTTAAAGAAAAGCGGGTGAATCCGGGAACTGGCTTGGACTGACAACTGTGACCATCGAGACAGAACAGTGCAAAAATTCTATTGCCTTCGGCAGTGCACCTCGAAGAGAGGTTGACAGTCAGCCAATCAGTCCCCGAGCCAGCAAGCAGGCAGTCAGACAGATACACACAGTTTGGGTTTTTTGTCAGTGGCAGATGCGGCACCAAGCAGCAGGGAGGCCCTTCGTCGCAATACAAGTAGCGGCCGAGTGGAAACGCAGCCGACCGGCATCCGTGTGGTCGGCGGTGCGAACCCAAATCTGCCCACTTTTGCGCCGCCGCCGGCGGCGGCGCTAAAAGTCAGCAGCCCGTGATTCGAACCGACGCCTGCACATCTCGTATCGGCTGCGTTACCATTGGACCGCTGGCCGTGTTACCAGCACCGTGCGTCCCCACTGCTTGTAGCCTATTAAGCAAAAACTTTTGACCCCCCCCCCCAACCCCCCCCCCACCCCCCCCCTCAAAAAAGTGATATCCAGTTTTAGGGGGTAGAGGCCTCAAAATCAAAAAATCCATTGGGGGATGCTCTTATTGGGCAAAATAATGATTTTACAAGGGGTTGGACATCCAATATCATGCCTTGGGGTATGCTACGCGAATGACCCCAAAAAAGGGGGGTATATGACGCCCACGCCTGCGCTTGATCTAACAACCTCTCTTCGAGGTGATTCCACAGAATGAGACAGATACAGTGAGGGGCACTTTTGGAGGAATCCCAGTACAATGTCAATGGAAATATGCGTGCGCTGAGTGCAGTTAGTCGCAGGCCCGGGCAACGAGCAGTGATGGCAGTGTGGCGTTTCGGCATGTGCACGCTGTAGGGAACGTGGCTCTGCATGGCTTTATACGCACTCCCATCGTCACCAAATGATCACCCAACACCAGCCCAAGCGTCCCTGAGTCCTCAAGCGCATGAAAACCGCCCCCAGCAGAGACACAATACTGAGCACAGCTCCAAAAGCACCAACACCACGGCAGGGCTTTGCCATATCAACCCACCGTCCCAGTAAGACCCTCCCCGGGGGGATCCAACATGCATTGCAGCTGCTGACGTGCACTGCAGCGAGAGAAGCCAAACAAGAATCACAATTTGGCAGCCAAAGGGAGAGTGTTGATGTAGTCCAGGATTGCATCTGTAGACCCCTGAGAAGACGGCAGACTGATGGAAACGGGTCGTCAGGCAGGCAGAGAGCAAGGCTGGCAAATAAGCAGGCAGGCACGCACGCAGTAGTACGGTACTACCACCAAAGTTGACATTAAAGGGATCTCTCTACATACCTTTGGCACTAGTCGACGACACCGTATCCCATTAAAACAAAAAACAAATGAATGACAAAGATCAACAGCGCAGGGTTCCATTTGTTCTATCCCTTTCGCTACCTGCCTCACCACTGACGGATGCGCGCGCGCATGCACATTCAGGTGCAAAGCAGAGCTCAGTAGCCTCAAGGAAGAGCACGTGTCCTTGTTGTACTCCAACCCCGAACGATCGTGGCCTACAACCCAGAGCTCCCAAAATTCCTGCGGCGTGAACGTGTAAACTGTGGTATTTTGGTGTTTATCTCGCGCAGATTTGCGACTCCGTGTGCGGGTGTGCAGGTGTGTGAATGCCTGACGCTGATGCGTGCGTGCGTGTGTGTGGCCTGTGTATACATGTAACTGTGGATGCGTGGATTCGCGCTGTTTCTATCTCTCTTCATGCCCCCCCCTGCCTCTCTGCTGGTGTGCCAAAGCTGGTCTACACACACGCGCACACTTACACACAGACCATTGCCCAGGCGTCACCTCATTACGCACGAACTAACCAGTAATGAAGGTGGCAATACACCTGTCTGCAAACACTCAACAGGGGCACTGAAACGTAGCTGTGTGTGGGTGCACGTACATGAATGACACGACCCACCGCACATCTACATCCACGCATTCGGGCACACATCCACACTTCTACACGCCCATGCATAGACTCACACGACAGCCGCACACTCATGCATGCATACAAACACGTACCTCCCAAGGCTTGCACCTCATAGCATTGGCTCGGGATACAAAAGACTGCAGAGACTGGACGGGCTGCGTTGAAGACAGGGCCAATGTTGGAGGGGCAACGCCATTTGACCGTGTAATGTATTGGAACTCCTTCATCAGTGCAATCCCGTTTCTGAGCATGTCCAGGTTAGTGACCTGCAAGAGATGATGCATTCGACACCGACAATATCACAGCTCGCGTATCGGAAAATTGCCTTCAAGGGAATGGGCCGAGCAATTTGACGACTTTTCCTGCAGCTTCCTTTCCCGACATCTTCTCCGACCCAAATTCGCCTCGCTCCGTCTTTGCGCCGGTTACTTCGCACACACAGAACTGGGTGCAAACATAGCACAAACTGATCTCCGGGTCCCCACTGACACGAGCCACCCAAGCTATGGGGGTGGGGTGTTGGGGCTATGTGGTCACACGGGTCCAGGGCTGTTGGAGGGGGAGGGGCTAGGTGGAAGTTCCAGCCCAGAGGGAGCGATGCCCGCAAAAAATTAGAGTTGTTTTGGTAATTGTGGTTTCCCCCCGATTCCTGGGCCCCAAGATCTTTATCATTTGTTCCCCTGCAGGCCCCTGTTTCTTGTGCGGTCTGCTTTTGTCATGGATGGGCACGTTGTTCCGACTGTGGTGCTGGATGCGTACCGGGCGAGACCTGGTTTGTCAGCTCCCCGGCACAATTGGAAAGATGAGTACATCAAAATAATTGCTGATTGGGCAGGGCAACATGGTGTTGCTGGGGCTTTGCAGCGACATCAAAGGGGTGATGAGAGGGAGCACAAGTTGGGGTACCAAACAGTTTGTGGGTGGCTGAAGTATTTCCAAAAAAAAGTGATTATTTTCACACCCAAAAACGAGGTTGCAAAAGGATTCTGTCTCAGACTGAGTGTGCAGAAGTTCAAGATGCCATCACCAAATTGAGAACGGAGCCAAGTGCCGAGTCACTGACTGCAAACACTGTTGCCTCTGTTGCTTGTTTGTCCCGCCGTTTAGTAAAAACCATGTATGGTGCAACTCACATGGGTTTCCCGTTGCTTTGTGTTGCATCGTGGCAGGGAAGGATGACGCCCCCTTTGCTATGATACCAAAATATTCCCAAAAAAAATTAACCAAAAAATGGGCACCTGCTGCTAATTTTGACCTCTGGTAATTTTTGCTTGGACTGTATTCACCTGTTTTTGGTGTGTGCTTTTCTCACCGCTGAAGATTTCAAGCTGCCCAACACCCTTTGGGCAATTTTGGAAGCTTTGGATTAAGTAGCAGTGGGACAGCATGGATGGAGGGTGCTTGCATTTGTCTCCATGTTCTCTGGTGTTCGGCAGGACTTTTTTTCAAGGATAAGATCTGCTCCTTCTATTCCTCAACAGCAAAGGATTGCCCCGGGCCTGCGGCGCCAGAGCTTGCGATTACCGGCCAATCCTCGTCAGCTGAGTGTAAGCCACCGGCAACCGCCACAAGCCAACGGTCACACGCCCATCTATTGGAAAGCTTTGAGGAACTGGTAGCGGGGGAAGGGGAAATTAGGAACATGCGAAATTTGGAATCGCGAAATTTGTTGCGGAGAAAATTTGTCACCATTTCTTAGATACCACTGCAAAATTTGGTACAAAATTCCCAGATTGTGGCACAACAAGAAGCATAGACCGTGAATGATGGTTCTTCTTTCCTATGGGCCTTCGGTTGGTTGCGATTTTCCCTCGGATGCTTCTCCATGGTTGCTCTTATTTCCTGGAGGCCTCTGGATGCTTGTTGTTGGGCACAATGGAAATGTGCACGCCAAAAGCGCAAAAGAAAATGACACCTAGAAAAATGGCTTTGGACCTTCAAATACTGTGGCATGATTTGGCACATCTTTGTTGTGCCAACTTTGGCCATTCCAAAATTTCGCTTGTCCCCATTTTCCCGGCTCAGAGAACCTCAAATGCATCGTCACCTTCAAAATTGCACGTGTATGCACACGCTCTGCCATTCCAGTGCAGTTCTATTTCAAGGGATCAGGCAATGGGCAACGCAACGCAATAAACGGGTCTCGGTGGCACACCTGCTGATACAGCACGATACCAGAGCCCAGTAGGTGCTCTGCGACGCGTGTGATACGGTCCATAACAGTGTGCTCCGGGCGTGGGTGGCTCAGAGTGCAACAGACCAGTCCCACCAGCCAACAGGCCTGTCAAATGGGAGAGTGTGTCATCCAAGTAAAATCAAAGCCAAACCCGGAGCCCTTGGGGAAATCTACTTCGCAGAACCCTTGGGGAAATCTACTTCGCAGAACAGCGGACGGCGGGCGGGGGGGGGGGGGGTTGGCCAGTGATGACAAAAACATGCAGAATATGCGAAAACGGCGGCATCATTTTCGCGCCTTTGGGCGTTTCGTTGCCGGGGCTGGGCATCACGGGGGAACGTACGCGAATGGGCCCAAAACATCGGGGGCGCGGGGGGTTCCCACCAACGCAGGCACGCCTGGCGTTGATTTCAGAACTTCTGTGCAGATGATCGGGGGGGAGGGGGTCTGGCTTTGGGGGGGCAGGCAGACTCAAGATTGCACGGGCACCCGAGGCACGATTGTCTGGGGAATGCAGCGCTCAGGCGGTGATGGGCCATTGTCTGCGGCAACACCCTTTGGTCCCCAATTTGCTCGCTGTCCGACTGATCGTTTGGTTTGGCAATCCCGCGCCTTAACGGATCGGCGGACAGGGCCCCCCGCCACCGCCGAAAAGCCGAGCACCGCGGTGCATTTGGAGAATGCGGAGCTTTCCCCGCCCACGGCGCGCTCTCCCGTCCCACATCGCACTGTGGGGCAGCCCCCTCCAGGCCTGCAGCTGGTACCCGGGCGCCCGGGTCTGGGGTAGGGGGTCGACACAACCCCCTGGCTGGACACCCGCCCCCCCACAAAGGGCTCAATTGACCGGCCCCCCAAAATCCTACCGAGACCGACCCCCCCGGCCGCGGAGGTGACCCAGACCCGAAATTCGGCAAAAAATAAAAATGGGATTTTTGGATCAGCGCGTCGAGGGGGTCCAGAAAAGTCATCATTTGCCATGTCTTTGGTGAAAAAAAAAATTGACCATTTTCTATGCTCAAAAAAATTTTGGGCGCGTTCGGCGCCAGAGTTCATAATAACTGATTAATGGTCCTGTCAATTGAGCTTTTTTCCCAAAGCCCTGTCCACCAGTTTTCGGGGTCTCTATCAACCCCCCCCCCTCTGGAGTTGAAAACCCGACTTCCCCTCTGCTCTGCCTGGGCCTTCTGTTGATGACTCCTGTGCATTGGGCCTGCTCTGCCCGGGTCTACCCGGATGCATCCCATCACTCTGCCCAGATACTCGCTGCAAGTGGGGGGGGGGTCCCTGAAAGAAAAATTACAGTGCAAAGCCGCAGAAGCACCAAAACCACCATTTCATCCCAGAGTACCCCGAGACAACTGCCAACAGCCGTCAACAGGTCATCGGTTGGCCGTCATGTGTCGTTTGGCGGTTAAGCATCGGGGATTGGGGGTTGACCGTCGGCGATTGATGGTTCACCTCCAGCAGTCGGCGGTGAACCCCACCACTGGAGTTGGTTGCTCAGTGGGTATTACGAAAGCCTTCAATGACAGTCGCTGGTTCGAAAACGATCACCTGCCAGTTACCCTCCACTACTGGAGCACCCCCATGTATCCGCCCCTGCAGCCTACTAAAGGGGAGGTAGGCACATCGGCGTTCGTTGCCCCGCTCATCATCCCGGGCTTTCCACTGCCAAAAAAATCAAATCTCAAGCCATCCCTTCAGGAACACCCTGTCTCCGTCACCGACAGGCAGAACACAGCCGAGGGTGAAGATTTGAATGCTCGCTGTGCATTCTTCCTCCGCGGAGGCGTATCTGTTTTGTGGCCGTACACAAAGAGAAACTCGCTGTGAGGCCAGACTCCAAGAACAAGAAAACAAGCACCTGCTCTGCCTCTGTGGGCTTGCCCCGGGGCATCTTGAGGGCAGTGCAGCAGGCTGCTGATCATTCGGGGGTTTACATTGTGTTTGCATTGTGGCAGCCATGCCCGTTCCAGAGGCCACCAAACCTTTGGCACCTTCAACAGCGTGTGGTGGTTTTTGGCCGCAAGGGTCGGACCATCAACAATGGCGCTGTTGCAGACCCGCCCACCCGAGAGATGCCCTTGAGTGGGCACGAGGCTGAAGGTAGGTTTCAAGATGGATGTTTCAGCGGTTACTGGCGGTTGGCAAAAGCGGGGGGGGGGGGTACTAGCGGTTGCAAAACGGTTGGTGGGCCAATGTAGGTGCACAGAAGCGGTTGGAAGGGAACGAAGTGTGGGCTTTGGGCTCATCTCCTCAAGCCGAAGAGGGCCTTAGGGGCCCACAGTCTGCCTCTCATTGGGGAAGCCAGGCTCAGGCGCACCTGACAGAGTGGTCGGAAATGAATTGTGCGGGGTACCGGGTATACCCAGGGAAGTGTTAGAAGGGGGGGGGGGGGGTTCTGGGACCCAAAATTTTGTGTGATTTGCGTGTTCAAAAATGGCCCGACAAAATTTTACCTATTGTAAATTTCGTTTTTTCCCACTGTGATCAGTTTGGTCTGGAGGGGGGGGTGGGGGGGATTACCCCCCTCCTACAGTGTACAGCCATTTTAAGACTTCCATGAGGTTACCCCTCACCCTCTCGAAGCACACACCTGCCACCACCTGCCCAATCCAAAAAGGCATCCAGCCCCGGACCAGTCACCCACCAGCTTTCATGAGGAACCCCCAGGCAGTTGGATGGGCGACCCCTGTTTTTGGCGAGGCACAAGGCTGCCCCTGGGGATGCTCAGGCTATCAGTCACGTATGCACACCTCTACAAAAGGGTACACGAATTGACTGAACATTTGCAGTTCCTTGACATCAAAGAGCCTGATGCTGCCTGACCGATCTATGAAGGCGAACGGCAGACGCAAAGGTAGCAGCAAAAGATCCTCCACATGCCCCTGTGTGTACGTGTGTGCATGCTCGTGCGTAAGGGCATGCGTGCGCGCGCCTATGCATGTGTCCGTACGCCGACAGGTACGTATGCGGGAGATTCACATGCAACGCTGAGTTGGCGAAATCTCAGGCTCAGATGATTGACACCACTTCATGGCTGTTACCCTCCCTGTCTGCGGAATGGGAAGCTCAAGGACATGCTTTGGTTAATTCAGTGTTTGCTCTACCATGCCCTAACACGAAAAGCTGTTTCAGGGTGAGTAGTGCTTCGTCCTCTGCAAGTGGAGGAAGTGCTATGAGGAGCCGCTGTGGTGCCAGGACTGGGGGGGGGGGGGGGGGGGCTTCTTGTGCTTAGGTGCCGGGGGGGGGGGGGGGGCGACATCTCGGTTAGGACGCGGAATCCCCTCCCAACTAATGGTTGGCCAGAGGCCCCCTTGGGGATGGGGAAGGGGAGACCTGGGCTGGTCCAGGAGGGGCAATTTGGGGGGGGTCAGGTGGGGCAAGTTACGCCCCCCTCGCCCGCCCCATGTTAGGTGCCAGGGGTGTACTCAGAACTTGGAGGCATTCGCCTTTTCGAGTCCTGGACGCTAGTGCGATTGAGGGGTGCAGAGGTTAGCGGGTGAGAGCTCATCTATATACAGCTGCATACAGATATATAAGGCCCTTACCCCCCCCCCCGCCCCCCCCCAGCGTATCGCGGCGCGACGGAAGGGCCTCAGAACTTGGAGGGATCTTGAGATGCATACTATGTGTGTGGTCCCCTCGAAGATGGCTTGGCAAATTTGCTGGGCCTATCACCGTTTGGTGCTACGTGTTTGTCGGGGGAATTCACTTTGGGGGGATGCACGTTATGGTGTCCTCCGCGAGCAGCAAAGCCGCGCTCCCCGCTGTTTGACACGGCATCTGTGGAACAGGGGCAGTGGGTGTGCCTCGTATGCAGCAAGCCAGGTCGAAGCCCTGCTCATGGTGCCCGAATGTGCAGCACGAATGTATGTGCAGAGCGTGTGGTACGCAGCACAGCTGGGGTCAGTCCCGCACTCCTTGACTGCCTTCGGCACAGGTGGTGCTGCCACGCAGGTGGGATCTGGCTCCCCATGGCCTGGGGCGGACCCCGGGCAGGTGGAGGGGCCCCAGGGCGCAGAGAGTGCTTCCCTGCCCTGGGTGCCACCGGTGCAAGCTGCACAGGCTGCGGCGCTACAGCCCAGCGACGAGGGGGCCCAGAGGGCACCACACCCGAATAGCCTCCGTGGCCATTCGGGTTCCCGGTCTCCCGGTCTCCGTGGCAGGATGGGGAGGGGGGGGGCAGAGTTTACATTTTCAATACAATTACACCAATTTGCTGCACACCCCTCTTCAAGGTGCCTTGCCGAAGGCTGTAGAATTTTGCAGCATACGGCGATGGGTGGGGACGCGGGGAGGGGTTCAGCAAGCAGGCACCCACTTTTACTCAAACGGTAGCCTCCACCCCCACCCCACCCTCACCCACTCTCCTGCGTCCGCAGAATTAAGCGCAGGGATGGACAGTTTGTGGCATTTGGCCAACCGTCCACAGGCACACGTCCGGTCGGCTAGAGCCATCGCCGTCCTTCAGTGATCAGGTACAAAGGCGGGAAGAAAATTGCTCTGCGGGGGGGGGGGGGGGGGGGCACGGAGGCCCATTTTCCCAACCCCCCGCCCCCCCTCCTTGGCCACCGTGACGGGAGGGGGGGTTCAGGGAGGGGGTGCCCGACCTGCCGGTCCGGGGGGGGGGGGTTCAACCCAACATCTATGGCTCAAAATGATACCCACGTCGCGCTGATCATTTTGACTACTCAAATGTGGG
Source organism: Eutreptiella sp. 'Long Island Sound 2002' (assembly GCA_964036045.1). NCBI lineage: Eukaryota > Euglenozoa > Euglenophyceae > Eutreptiales > Eutreptiaceae > Eutreptiella > Eutreptiella sp. 'Long Island Sound 2002'. The sequence goes on from OZ038390.1 coordinate 16,544,392, forward strand.
GGGAGGGGGGGGAATAATTGGTGGAAAAAACTTTTTCGGGCCAAAATTGGTGTTCCTGCGCCTTCGGCGCCAACATCCGTTCTTACACAAAACAAAGGGCCCGACACGGAACCCCATTTCTCCAACCCCCCCCCCCTCCTTCGGCGGGCGTCCATGTCACCCCCCCCCCCCCCCCCCGCAGAGCAATTTTCAGGTCGCCAAATTGTGTGTCGCCCATGACCCAAGGGAGGGCACACACCATCGGCGGAACTGCCAGCCAATGAGACCTGAGTGCGGCAGAAGCCCTTCTCTTGCATGCGCGTCAAGTGACGCACCAGCCAGTCGGCTGAAGGCTCGGGACAAAGGTCGTCAGCCAAAAGAGGAAACTCGATGCTCAGCAGCGCCTTCAAGAAAAGGGAACTGCTCCGTAGAAGTCCCAAGTCTACGCAGACGCCGTCCTTTCCGCCCTGTGCGATGATGCGGAAAGCTTGGGATTGGCAAGAGCACATGAAATGCCTGAGCCTCTTGCCGTGGTCATGCCCCGGGAGATTGGTGACAGGATTGGAAGACTTTGTTTCGGGGGCAACGCAGTTTGATCCACAATTTCAAAACCATATTTTCCCACGTTTTTAGCAAAGCCGATTCACCCAAATCGATTCCGGAAGGGCCATTTTGGCCGTTGCAACCCGCCGCCCGTGCCCCAGAATTCGTCGCTTTCGTTCGTTTTTCGTGCCTCCAGCGCCACACGTCATCTCAGAGGCCATCAACCCTTTTGCCACCTGCCCACTTCATCTCAGGATGGTCTTCACAAAACAACACAGACATACAAGAGAAACACTCACATTCCACTTGCAAAATCTGCAACTCACAGGCTGCCCATGCATTCGCAGAATGGTGCTATAACCAGTTGTGCAGGCAGCCTAGCACAGGCGCTTCGATGAGAGACCCAGACCCAATCCTCATGACACTACATGACGAATCATGGTTACCCGACACTGTGGAGACAAGCAGAGGAACGCGTGGGATCTGATGCCACGCTGGCATGGATGGCAGTAGGACGATAGCACAGGCAAACCTGTAAACCAAGTACCTGCCGATCTGCAATTGAAAGCAGAGACAAAGATGCACAAGAGATTATTGCTTCGTCGATGAAGACATGGACGCATTGGTTGGAGTAGAGTAGAAGGTAGTGAACGTCTCTGCAAATGACCAGCAAACCTCGCAAGAATACGGATTGTAACTCTGAGTGCCGTGCCGTGCCGTGCCGTGCGCAACCCCCCCCACCCCCCAGACTGACTGAGTGATCCGAAGAGATAGAAACGGGGGGGACGGAGGATGAAACCATGTGGACCTTGCCCCTCTCGCATGGTGTATTGAGAGAGGCACAAAGGATCTGGATGAACAAGCAGTTTACACAACAGACATGGCAGCATACACCTGTTGACACAGCCTTTAGTGCTTTTTCTGCGGCGCCAGCGGCACCTGCGGCGCAACGTTTGGGTGATCATCCGGAACAGAGGAAATGTAGTGTATATAGGTGGATACATACAGGCACTTTTTACGTAACGTATACCCCTGTATACCATTTCTTCTCATTTATTTACCACGTTTCCCCTTTGTAACGGGAGGAGCGTATCCTACAACTCCATTGGATGTAGATGCACAGAGTTTTTTGTTCTGGTGTATGTTTCCTGGACAGTGTACACTAAAGCTAATTACCCTTACCCTGCGGTGCGCCTACGGCGCGCAGGAAGCGCTCCCTGTGATGTTGTGCTGTGCTGTGTCATGTTGTGTTGTGTTGTTTCATGCTGTGCTGTGCTGTGCTGTGATGTGTCATGTTGTGTTGTGTTGTTTGGTGCTGTGCTGTGCTGTGCTGTGCCGTGTTGTGTTGTGTTGTGCTGTGCTGTGTTGTGTTGTGTTGTGCTGTGCTGTGTTGGTGTTGTGTTGCTGTTGGTGGTGTGCGAAATCGACTGCCCATCACCGTAATAAACGGAGAAACATGAGCAGCATGAGCAGTGCACTGACGCACAAGTGTGCGCAAACACACATCACCTCAGAACCCCAAAGAATGAAGAGGCCCCTGCGCTTAGCAACACACACGAAACAAAGAACGGGCAACAACTCGTCATGCAAGCAATCCTGACACGGGCTCTGTCTTGAAGAAGGTACGCAAGTCAGGATGAAGAAACCCAACTCCTAGCTCACAAACACCGCCAGCGGGCAAATCAGCGTATTCCAGACTGTCGTCAATACGCTCAATGCCCCACAAGAAGGGACAGGCAGAGTGGAACTTGTGGGGCAGCTTACCTCACAGAGTTTACCCACTGGACGACTGAATGGATAGAACGATAAACTGTCCTGCTGCGCATTTTGGTCGGCCAGTTGCATGCGCAACACGACACGACACAACGAAACACAACACAACACAACACAACACAACACAACACAACACAACACAACACAACACAACACAACACAACACAACACAACACAACACAACACAACACAACACAACACAATACAATGCAACGCAGTGCAATGGAACATAACACAGCACAGCACAGCACAGCACAGCACAGTACAGCGAAGCACATCACAGCACCGCACAGCACACCACAGCACACCAGCACGATAGCACACCATAGCACAATACAACACAACACAATGCAACACAACACAATACAACACGGCCACAAGGCCTTGGTGGCTGGCTCTGTTCGCCTGTGGTGGCGCGTATTGGCCTCTCGCCTTTGAACCTTCTGCTATGACAAGCAGGCATCCGTACTACTGCGGGCATCCGCACTGCCGCGGGCATCCACCTTCCTGGGTGGGAATCCAGAATGCAACTTCTGCCCATGGCATCCTCCCCTGACGGCTTGATCAGTGCCCGGTATGCGGTCATCACGAAGACCCCAGGTTGGGAGGTGCTCACCACAACCAGCAACATGAACGTCACACAAGGCGTTGCGGTAATATCTTCTGCGCCCTGTGCCATTCATGGCAAGCGCGTTGCAGAAATATCTTCGCCCAGAGTATTGGAGTATCTTCCTTGCTGGTGGTATTGAGCAGCCCGTCCACCAACACGCCCCACAAGAGTGCACGGCAGTGCCCGGTCCATCTTTAGGGACCATCCCCAACACTACCGGCCCAAGCTCAACTGTCCACTGCAGGCCACCCTGGCAATGCAGTGCGACGAAGCTATGGCAGGCCCTCACGCTTTACCAGGCCTGCCTTCGCCAAGGCCTACCTGGGAGCTACGCCTGTGGTCCTCGCGCTCGACCAGGCCTTCCTTCACCGACGCCTACCTGGGAGCTACGCCTGTGGTACGCAATTCCCTTCTGCACTCTGCGCCATTTGTGGTGAGCGCGGTCCGCCTTGCCCTGTTTGCATCATCCATACTCCGCTGCCAGGGGACCCCACGCCCGGTCGCACTCGGGCCCACTCCCCTTGCGAAGGGTACAACTTCGAAGGGTGGGGGAAGATGTCCGGGGGAGCCCCATGCCCGGTCACACTCGGGCCCAATGCACATTGGGGAAGATGTCCTGGAGCCAACTCCCCTCCCAACGTCACATGCACAGTGCCCTGAACAGGCATCCGCACTACTGCATCCGCACTATTGCAGGCATTCACGCCGCTGTGGGCTGCAGCGGCCTGGGTGTGATGTACAGGTTCTCCAACAAGAACTCCTCTCCCTCTGCTATGACAAGCAAACTTCCGCACTGCCGCGGGCATCCACCTGCTTGGGTGGGGGGGGGGGGGTATGGGTATGGTATGGCTATGGATTGGGACCCTTCTGCCGTAGTGCGCCTCTACAAAACACGCACCACCGATCGAGAGGTCAGATGTTTCCACGCCCCCTTAACGCAGATTCCATCGGAACCCCAGCACTTGCCCCTGCACCTGCTGTCGTTGATGACCAGTCGAGACCCCGATGACTGCAGCCTGGGGGCCAGCATTGCAGCTCCGAACTGTGTCAGCTCTTCCACTGGAGCTGTGGACCACTTGCTCTCCATCGGGGCAGCCCTGGCGGGATAGAGAAAGCAGACTCGAACTCAGAACTGAATGCCCACGGCCGTGCACGGGGGAGGGGGGGGTGAATTCACACGAGTCAAGCACTGGCATTCACGAAGGAATTTGCTGCAAAGCAAGCAGCGGCTGCTCCGGCCACTGCTGCACAAGGTCTTGCAGGTCTTGCCATCCAAATTTCCCCACACCAGGTCTCACAAATTGTGTGAGGCTGCCCTGACGGCACTGCATGTTCCTTTGCTAGGAATTCGACTGGCCTATTTCGCTGTTGCTGGTCTATTTCGCTATTGCAGGCCCCCGATTTGTTTGCTGTGAAACGTCCATCTTCGCCAGCCATTCATCAGGAGCCCAAGGCAGCAGAACGGAACCACCGTCCCAACTACTGATTGTGCCATGAGAGAATCCCCCACAACGCGCTTGCACCATCAGTGCACCGTGCCCAGGGACGGGGCTGGACTTAAAGGGGGAGGGTTGCTGATGGGGTGTCCGTAGGTGTGCGTGGCAGTGCCAGTATGGTGGCTGGCGTAGTAGGTGCGACACTGGTCGACAAAGTTGGAGTCAGTGTGGAGATCGGACTCTGCGTCAGCTCGAATATACATGGCGTTGCATGCAGAGGCACCAGCTCTAATGTTGGACCTTGAATTACTGTACTGTACTCAAGTGCGCATCACTCGCTACTATCAACAATACGCAAGGCCTATTTCGCCGGGGAGGGGGGGTTCGCAGCGGCATTTGCCACGAAAACGGCCGGTGTAAAGCCCCCATGCGAAACGGAAATGCACCAGCAGGACCTGGCTGTTGTCGTGCACTGTGCCACACAACGGTTGCGGAAATTGGAGACGGGGAGACCCCTTCTCCTTCCCTGGGAGCTGCTTGCGGGCAGGCCTACCAAGGGGCCCATGTGTGAGACCGAGAGCTTGTAAGTACCGAGGAGGGGGAAATTTGAAATGGCGAAATTCGGTGTGGAGATATTTTTGGCACCAATTCTTAGATACCACTGGAAAATCTGGTACAAATTCCCAGATTGTGGCACAAGAACAAGCATAGACTGTGAATGGTGGTTGCTATTTCCTACGGGTCTTTGGTTGGTTGCTGTGATTTGTTGGGGGCTTCTGGATGGTTGCTCTGGTTTCTGGAGGCGGTTGAGCACAATGAAATGTGCATGCCAAGAGAGCTCAAAATGACACCTAGAAAAGAGGCTTCGGGCCTTAAAATACCGTGGCATAATTTGGCGTACTTTCGCTGTGCCAAATTTTGCCTTTCCAAATTTCGCATGTTCCCAATTTTCCCCTCCCCGGTAGGGTTCCAAAGATCAGCCCCTTTTATTGCCATGTCACTGATGTGTGCATGTGCTGCATTGTCACAACTGCTTCTGTGGCCCCCAAATCAGGGAAACTGTGCTCATTGCCCTTCTCCTGTTTCTCAGCACGCAAACGGGGGGAACTAGTGGCCCTTGGAGCCCCTGTCGCCCAACATGCGCCACCCCACCGCCGCACACCAGAGACATGAAACTGGACACCGCTTGTCCCGCACGGTGACCTATTCGCCTTCATGGAACACCCCGCCGTTGAGAAGGCCTCCTAGAGCTCGCCCACAACCCCCACACTTTCAATTTTCGACCAGCCCTGACATCTGTACTCTGTAGGGAAGCACCTTTCCAAAGCCTGGGCCCGTAGCCATTCTACGTCTGCAGCAACATGTTGGACACTAACACCCCGCAGCAGCTTGGGCAACGGGTACACATGGAGCAGCGCACATGCCAAAAGCGAAGCAGGAGTGATCACAAGCCCCTGATGAAAGAGGAGTGCAAGAGAGTCTGGGAAGGGATTTTGGAAGAATGGCGTCCAATGACTGGACGGGGGCTAATGCTATGCCAACCTGTTGCTCTTCTATACAGATAACCAGGCAAAATACACATGATCAACGACTGATAGACCCTTGGAGAAAACTGTTGTCCTTATTTGTTGGCCCTTTCGCAAATCCCCCCTCGTTCCGGCGAGAAGAATGCAACATTCCAGCGACCGAAACGCCACCTTGTTCATGGAATTTACGGCCACACAAAGTGCAGAAAGCAGGAGACCACTTGGACCACTTTTTGGGTGGCTTTTTGTCCAACTCCACACCCGTTTGGTAGAAAATAATTGTGAGACAACTCACCAGCCAAAACCCACCATCCACCTCAAACACGGGCCAAAGACAGGATCGGTGATGATACAATCCTTCTGCCGGTGACTACGTCCACGGTGCCGTCATCTAGGTTTCTTCTCCTTCTGTTGCGGTTTCACTTGTTTGACAGTTGTCGTAGTCTTGTTGCTCGCAACATCAGCAGCTGGCTGGCTGGCTTGCAGATTGAGCAGCATCACCAGGTTCAGCAAGTGTAGTGAAGTCCACAGGTTGGGCAGGTTGAGTAGACGTGATACTCTGGTTGAACTTGTTGGATTGTACACAACATACACAGTGATCGCAAATTTTCCACAACATCAAGGTCGGGCTATTTGTCTCGCAGTTTAAATTGCTCAATGGGCCGCAAACGTACAAAATCATGCATTGTTGCCCCCTTGGAGCCACAAAAACGGCACTTCAGCACGTCTGTTCGGAAATGGGGCAAACAAATGTCGAAAAAGTAGAAGTGCAATGTCCACAAACATTGACAAGCACATCTCATTTCCTCACACTGCGCCACACTGAAACGTGCCAACTGAAAAAGGCAACATTCCGGCAGAACATTCCGACGCATTCCGACAATTCCGGTTGCCGGAAAAGGGGTGGGTATATGGAGGCCACAAGAATAATGCAGTATGCAGAGTATCAGAGGGGCAAAAAATGGATTGACATGGTTGGGGCAGTGAATGCAAGCAGCTCCCTTTGTACAATACCTCTTGGTTGTAATAGGTCAACAACCATGCACAGTGTGATAGCACGCTGTTTGTGTAAGTCTCTGCTTGTATGGGATCATCGGCTGCCGATGCTTGCGGAGGAAAATCTGCATAACAGTGGCATGCATCCTGATCGAAGCATCAATGATCCGATGTAAGGCGCTGCTCGATTACAAGAAGGCAAGAAAGATTGTTGAGCACACTTTAAACGCGAGGCGTTTCGTCCCCCACTTAGATATAAGCGACGGTCATTCTCTGAATAATGACCTCCTTCAATGCAGGGGCTCGGCACAAAGTACTGCAGTTACCCGGGCAGGGACAAGATATTCCGCTGCCGTACATCCTTGACTGGCAGTCAGGACATATCGGGCTGTGTTGCATGGAATTTGCGTTGCAAGACAAGAGCAGTCTCTCTGAGCCCCCATAGCATCACACTGCTTGCCAGCACAAAGCTGTGATAGCGTGCAGGCCAACGACCAATTCCTGATGATTCCAAGAAACGCACTGACGAGCCATTCTACAAAGGACGATTAAACTGAAATGAACGAGTACCCCTGGAATAGTACCACAATCTTTATGCAAAAGCTGGAGTGGAATCTCTTGTTGCACAGCGTGGCGACAACGGGCGTACAATGCACCACAAGGCCCCATTTAACAGCATCAAGGATCCCATCGTTGCCAGCAACTTCATCCACATCCAAAAATTATGAATGTTTGGTCTCCCACCAGCTCATTGCCCACACCCCGGCCCTCAAAAACCCCATTGACCCATTTTTGTAACATTCCACCACCCCTTTGGAACGCACCCAGGCATCTTCCCATTTCCCCTTGTGCCCCCATTTTCCCCCATGGTTCCCCACTACAGCCCCCGTCTGTCCCAACCACCCACTGACAACTCCTTCTTTGGCCATTGCAGACCCCCGCCCCCCGCCCCCCCCAAAAAAAATTTGCCACACAACTTCACACTGTTGCTCGTGGTGTCTGTTTCTTCCTCTTAGACTTCCAAACTTGCGGGGGTTCGAGCGCTGCACCACCACCACCACAACCACCACAAGCACCAGGATGGTCCAGTACCGCCAAACCCTGATTCGGTGCCCAAGCAGGTGCTCTTGCACCCAAAATGCCGACCCTCGCATACTTTGGAATTTTGGGCATTCGTATGGCTGATAGCTGCGTGGGTCTTGCATCAAACGCTTCAAGGAGATGGGATCGCCCACGTGCATATGGACTGACCCAAAAGAGTGCAACAGCACAGATGCAGACCGTAGCAGATTCGAGAGGGATTCTATTGGTTTGCGGCCACCCTGAAGCTCATTGGAGTACACCCCGGCCTCCAGCAACTTGTCGTATGAAAGTGACACTGCAATACAGTGCAGTGGTATGGAATGCTGTAGCAAAAGGCCAGGTATTGCACCGTCTTATGCACCAACGAGACACCAGGAGGGCGGTCTTGCAAACACGGACGCTGCAACTCCCCGCTTTCGGGGTTTGTGTCACGTGCCACTTTGGAGCGGGACGCTCGGAAAGAGGAAAGCCAGGCAGAGGTTCCGGTCGCGTTACGTGGCGAGACCGCTGGGATCTCCCAACAAACGGCTGCCTCTTGCCATCGCCTTGTAAAACTAGGGGCGGCCTGCCCCACGACGCCCCTCCGACACGATTTGGGGAGAGCATCCAGAAACTACGGCCCTACCCACAGCATGAAGCTACGAAGATACGTCTTGTAGGGGTGTCGGCGATCAGTTGCGGATGATGTAGGAACACCATGGAGGTTTGCAGGACTTATGCATTTGCGCAGCAACAATATGCAGATTTTCTGACAGGCATCAGAACAAGCTGTGGCATATTGTGGCATGGCAAAGAGAATTGAAACAAAAAAATTAGTTGATCCGTTCGGAAATAACTTCAGCTCAACACAATGCCTGCTCCGGCTGCACAAGCTGTCCCTTGTAGCAAAACAGCAAAATAATGAATACAACTTCAATACGCAGGTGCAGTGAGATAGGAAAAATGTAGGAGCAGCGGAAAAAACAATCAGGAAACAGAAACATGTAAGCCAACGTGTGGAACAACGCTATCCACACAGCTGATTGAGGGTAACATGGTTGGCAGGTTTGCTGAACCACGTTAGACAGTGGTGCTGATCATATAATCAGGCTTGTGACCCATTCGTTATTACAGCAAGCCGTTCCTGAAACCATACATCAGCAACATCGACAAAGAAGACACCAATTTGGATTCTCAGTTTCACTGAGCAAAACACCGGCCTCTGAAACACACAGCACCAACAGACACAAATCCGAGCAAATTATTCCCACCCCTCCATAATGCACCGTCCCATTTTCTTCACAAACCTTCACAAACCTTCATTGAATAAGTCAAAATGCAGAATCAATTTTGAAGCAGGGTTTGGCTTCGTTCCCAGACGTGCACTTCGGTGTTTAACGCCAACGAACTGCATGTTTCATTTGTTGCTGGCCTCCCCTAAAGCCAGAAGCCATTGGTCATGCAATTTCTTTCTGTCCCGGTTGTTGGAGGACAATCCCCCTGCAACACCTGGCACAAATATGATGTCTTGCAAATTGTGAAGTTCTTCGTCCAAGAACGCTTTTACGATCATCTTCAGCAAACCCTTTTTGGGTGTCAGGGTCTTTCCTGAAAGTGCCAGTGGAATAGCACACACACATACACACATACACACACACACACACACACACACACACACACACACACACACACACACACACGCACACACACACACACACACACACACACACACACACACACACACACACACACACACACACAGACACACAGACACACACACACACACACACACACACACACACACACACACACACACACATACACACACACACACACACACACACACACACACACACACACACACACACACACACACACACACACACACACACACACACACGCACACACACACACACACACACACACATACACACACACACACATACACATACACATACACACACACACACACACACACACACAGACACACACATACACACATACACACACACACACACACACACACACACACACACACACACACACACACACACACACACACACACACACACACACACACACACACACACA